>CM076571.1:787858144-788082137 GCA_034641835.2 Pinus albicaulis
TGACATCATCATCTTGAATCCTATTGGTTCTTATAAATTTTATTTTGGTTGTACATTTTTCTTAGGAGGTCCATTTTAGACCTCAAAATTCCCCTAATGGATAAAATTGCAAGGAAGCCAAAATTTGGGTAACCTTCTCTCCTCATTGTCAAATGTTGTTTCTGCATTGAGAAACCAATTTTACCCTTTGGAATATAAGAAAAAGGCATTAATGGAATGGAAACACCTAAGGCAAGGTAGTGGTCAAAATGTACAATGCTTCACTGAAGAATTTAGAAAACAAGCATTGAATTTGGGTATTCCATTAGATTCACCAGAGATTGTAACCAAGTATATTGGTCTTTGCATAATTACATAAGACATTCATTATTATTTTTTGAGCTACCTACCATCCATGAGGTCAGTGTGAAGGCCATGCATCTAGAAAGCATGGGAACGCATGAAAAAAATAACCACCTAAGAAGAACTACAACAGCCAAGAGAAGGGGATAAAAAATCTCTTGTACACATTGTGAGAAAGAGGTACATGATGAAGAAATTTGTTGGAAGCTGCACCCTAAGTTGAAACCTGAGAGGAATGAAAAAAAGGGGAAGCAGAAGACCGCTACCACCATGCAACAAAACCAAGATTCTAAATCAGAGGAGGAAGAGAAGGTCATAGCTACAGGATTTGCACGAGGTAGACCAATTGACCTGTGGCCTGATTCCGACGATGAAATGAAGCTGGCAGCCTTTGGGATCACAACAGGAGGACCCATACACTTGGGTTCTGATTTAGTCAATGAAACAAAAAATTCAACAGAAACGGTACCAAAGATGAAAAGGACACTCGTTGTGGCAGTGCTACAAGAGCTTGAGGAGATCAACCAAAGAATCCAAGCAGAGAATACTGAGATAAGGAGGCTCCTGCAGGAAGTAAAGGAGGAAAACAAAGGTTACTATGCCAGTTGCAAGCTAAGGATGAGGCCTTGGAAAGGTTGCAACAAAACAAACCCGACGTAAAAGGCGACCCTTCAATTTCATGTGCTTTTCATGATGGTGATTTCGCTGCTTTTGAAAAAGATACTATAGGGATCAAATCCAAACTGCTGAAGAAAATGGGGTATCAGGTAATGGGCCTTGGCATCAATGGCCAAGGAATTGTAAACCCCATCAAATTCGAGGAATTTTTGTGTCATGCAGGACTCGAATACACCAGGGCGGAAGTGGAAGAAAGCTCCAACACGTCTAGTGACCATTCAATGGCAGATGATGAAAACACTTCCTCATAGTCCAGCGATAGTGAAAGTTCTATGAGCACTTATCGGAGGAGCACCAGGGGAAATCACTCCAAGGAAACCCAAAAGGTTTGGAGAAAAAATAATCGTTGTAGTCGTTACAACGAAATGGGACACCAACAAGCCACGTGTCCAAAGATCCATGCCTCGAACGCATCAATAGAGGAGCCAAAAAGAGAAAATTTTCAAAAAATGAATCCACCACATTCATGGTGGTTTTCTTTATTAAGTTGGATTTTTTAGAGGTATTAGCTTGTTATGGCCACAATTGTAAATCATAAGTTGCAAGTAAATGTAAACGTGATGGTATGTTTCCCATCACTTCGAAATGCAACGATGATGTTTTGGTATTTTAATTATGAGTAGTTGAGGTATTGGTTGTTTTTATGTAATCCTTAGCCAATGAGTGTGTGTTATAAACTCTTGGCAAGTGAGGGCATATTGAGTCACGTGTGGTGTGTGCATGGCTGTAAATGACGTACAAGATTTGCGTGCAAGAGATTGAAAGTGTGGTTTTGAACGAACAAGCAGTGGGCTAGGTGTGTTAATTATTTTGGTGGTCCAAAAACTCCTCAGTGGGGAGGAATGATCCAGGAGGATCGTACAGGTCCAAGTACAAGTGGAATAAGTACAAAGGCTCAAAATTCAAAGTGGTAGGAATGTGACAAACTCAATGTCAAGTTGAAGATCTCATCTTTCTGAAATGGCATAGATGACACTCAATTCTGAGTCTGTATGGAGAAGTTAGAACCAGTCAAAGTTCTGGGTTGACTTGATGAGGTGGAAGCCTTAAGGAGGTAGCATTTTTTCCAAAGTTTGGTGGCTGCATTCTGGCCAGCTTCAGCGAAAATCCGAGCGAAATTGTGGGACCATTAAATTGACCCCTTCAGTTAATTTCGAGAAAATTAAAAAAGGGAAATTATGGTTAATAGAATAAAAAAAATATAAAAAAATGGTAGGGCGGGCCATGAACCTCGCCCCTATCCCAACGCATTAACAAATTAATATTAAAATGGGGTGGGAAGCAGTCATGACCCCGCCGCCCAACCACCAAGACCATTAATAATGGGTGGGGTCGACGGTTGTGACCCCGCCGCCCCAACCCACTCTCCATAAATATATACAATGCGCCGGCGGGAATTGCGGGGTGGGCCACTCGATGTGGTTCTGGCGCCCCAACCCCTATATTAAAAAATTTTGTGGGGTATTTAAAGGGAGATTGCACCATTTTTGGAGGGGGCGAGGTTTGACCGCTTGACCCCCTCCCCACAAACCATGGATCAAAACCGTTGGGCCAAGCGACTCCCTTGCGGAGTCCGCCCAACCCAACACTATTTAAACTTTCATTTCAGAAGTGCACCCAAGCATACCAGGAGCGACACGGAGCACGAGGCAGAGGCGGAACCTTGAGTGACTTTCAGGAGGGGGAGGAACCATGAATTGAGCTCATTCCCAGAGGGCCCAGAATTTCCCGGAGTGAGAATCAAGAAAATTTTATATGGATTCTACACCTCTCGGCAACAAGAATCCAAAGGTGCAGTCTGTTTCTTCAGAAAAGGTCTCCATTTTTCAGCCACTTTCAGCTATGGAGGTATAAGGGTGTAATTTTGTATTGATGCTTGTACTTTCATTTTTATTGCCACTTAATGAAATAGGGCCTCCCCACTTATTGAGCAGGGCCCAGAGACGCAGTCCCTCTTGGACGAACTTTGTCATCAAGTTCTTGTCTTATTTGCATGATTTTATGTGCTTCTCTCTTCTTATGTTCATGCCTTTTAAGTTTCATGGTTAAGGTGCAATTTTACATGTAATTCTTTATTCCATCTCAAAGCTAAAGATTTTGGATCAGCCCACGGTAAATTTTGATAGGTTTAATGTAACCTATTATTATAGATGAAATGCTCCCTTAAAAAGTTCATCAGTCCCATGAGAGTTAATCAATAACCTCATTAGTTTATCTCGATGAACCATATTTACCTATGAAGCCTTATTTAGCGAATTTTTCTATATGATCAATTGTTGAAGATGGATTACCATTGAATTTGGGGAAATTCTCATAACATTTGTATCCAAACTATTAGGATATCCAAGAATATCCCTACCATCCAAAGCAGGGTATATATCACCAAAACCCTAAGGGGAAATTTCTTATCCCACAAAATTTCCATAATATTCAGATATGGAGTCACTAAGGTGAACTCAAAATTCCTTAAAAGATTCTTTCTTTACCTTACAAGCATTGAAACATGAAGCTCAATGAAGAACTAGTTCTTCATTCATCTAATGGAGTTTCTAGATGAGTAGATATATCCTTCTCTATGGGATAAGCTAAACCAATAAAGTGAATCTTAAACTTTAGCTAACAAGGAGGTTGACTCAAATTCTTCCCGGGAACAACATCAAAAATGTTGCCTCAAAATCTAGCAGGTCTAGTGAAAGAAACCAGACACCAGAGAATAAATCAATAATGCATCTAAGTGAACCAAACTAAAATGTTAAAAGAAATTTAATATTTCTTTTAGGATCCCTTTCCAAAATTAAGACCACAATCTCTCAAAAGTGGTTCCTTCCTAGGTAGGGGTGGCTAAAGGTCAACCCTACTAGGTGCCTCTAGTACCTAAGGGAAGTAACAGTTCCCTGGTCCACCCTTCAAGTATTCGTGAATAATAATGTTGTAATGGAGGCGAGAATGCTTCATGGCCAAGTTCCATGGTCAAAGGGGCCAACTAATGGTGGTGTGCACATCATGAGTTTATAGTTTCTAGGAGGGAGCATTCAAGGATGCATGAGTTACCAACTTGGCTTGGATTTTTCCACCCCTTTTGTGTGCCTTTTACTTCTTCTTAATTTTTCCTTGTATTACCACTCATAACTCAAGGGTTATAGCTTGCTTTATATGATGTATAAATTTTGTTACCCATTTAAATAAGTCATTTCATTTCTCATTGGGGTTGGGAAATGCAAGGGTTCCTTCTTTGATGTAATAGAGCATCATGTGCTCAAAAATTAGGTGATGGCCATACAAGGTAGGTAGAACTCATGCTAGGTTTTTCCCCATGTGCTAATTCATATGTCCTCACCATATTTTGCATTTTTTATTTTATTTCTTTCTTTTATTGTAGATGTGATATGTTTTTTCCTTTTCTTTTAGCTGCATCAACCTCCCAGGGTAATTTTTTTGGGCCCTACTAAAGGTATGTGAATATGTGACTTCCAAATCCCCAAGAATCAATGAAAATTTGTACCAAAAGTATGAAGACAAGATACATGGTTTGAAATGTTGGATGGAAGGTGTTAAGTATGATATAGGAAACATGGAACACACTATCCGAATTATGGCTTCCTAGGTAGTGCCCCTTCTATAACCCAATGGGTGTTAAGGGAGGTCCCACTAGACTAGGGTCAAATATTAACCCTCTTGGTTAGGTGAGAGAACAAGATTATTGCCAAGGGCCATTAATCTTCTAGAACACCCCACCATCCATACTAGATGCCCCAAAACAAATAAGTATAAGCACCTGATTGAAAATTGATCAAAGTACCTATTGAGTGGCAACCTACCTTTCTCCAAGTGCTAATGCCATTTGGGTGAGAAGCACTTGGTTGATGAATGTGATGTAGGAAGATACAATATCATCATCTAATGGTGGTTGGAAGGGGATACTAATTGTCTGGCTAACTGACTGGATATCATATGTAAGAGAAAAAGTTTACTCCTACACGGTTAGCCATTTTGGTAAGAAACATCTGGCTCTAACTTGGGGAAATGAGCTCACCATAGATCACATGATCCACAAGTTGGAATGGGGAGTTCATGAGAACTCAAGCAATCCCTGGTATCATAGGCCTATAAGATGCAATCCAAATCAACTTGTTTTGGAGCATGTGCACTGGGTGTAAGGTATTACCCATGGTTTATATGATGATAAAAAATCCATATAGAAAAAAATCTATTCTAAATGTAATCTAATATATAATGAAATCAGAATCTAGGATGTTAGAATGTTCATACAATATACATTGCAACTACCTAAATCAATGCTAGCATACAATACATGACCTAACTATAGTCAAATAAATAATGCAACCAACATATCATCATATCAATATCACACCCCGTACCCCTATGATTAATCATGGAATAGAACAAGGAAGAATCGCAATCATCTATATCATAACATCAACATATTATATCACATGGGTGGGAAGTGAGAAAATAAAATGAGCATGTATCATGAAGAGGAACCAATGATGAAAAGGAAAATAGGAATTTAGATTGCACCATCAAATCCTCTCTTGTAGTGTAAATATGGAGTATTCAATGATCAATCTCAAGAATTTCCACTCAATAGTTATCGTTGACATACAAATGTCATTGATGTCCCTAGGGGCATGTTGCGAGTGGCATGAGGAGATATATCTTTGGGGGACAAGATATTAATCACCAGACTACTCTTTACAACAATCAAACTGAAAAGGGTAACCAACACTGGCTCATCATGTCCAAAAATTATGTGACTCGAATATGGTTGAGGGGCGACAACATGAAGATGTAGGGATGGCTCCAACACATCGATAATCACATCGTCTTGATAATTATAGGAGGTGGGAGGTCGGGAAAAATCTAGTAAAAATATTTAATAAACTCAAAGCTATTAATGATATTATGTTAATTATTAAGCTTCACATACAAAAACACATTAAACAAATAATAGTTTTGGGGGCTAAGGTGTGCAAGAGGAAGAGGGTGCATTGGGAAAGTGAGGGTTGAGGAAGAAGATAGATCTTCATATTATCAATCAAATAAAAGATACATATTATCCATGCTTTGTATCATCGGATGACTTTTCTCACCTAGTAAGTACTTATCATCAATAAATCTCATTAACCTCCAACTTTTAAATATGGCGACTTCTAATAAACATAGTTGGTCAAAGTGAATGCTCAATCGAAACTCTAATTTAACAAGAAAGTACAAGACTTAAAATCTTAAAAAGAGAAACTTCAATAGTGACTTGAAATCTTAAAAAGAGAAACTTCAATGGTTGAAACTTCAAGCAATAATTAAGTATAAACATTTTAACACTCGACTAAAAGTAATAAACTAGCCAAAGACCACCATATAAAATTTCAGTTTTCCTATATTAATCAGGATTGTTAATCTATCAGTTTTAATTTGAAATTAGCCAATATATCAACTTTAATTTGAAATTAGCCAATATAAAATGCGATGGGCTTCCTTAAGCTTACATGGATGCTGATCTCTTCTTCTCTGTATGTTTTGGGATTGACAAAGCACCATTAGGCTTATGTTAGAGTTCCGTGTTTTCTCATGGTGGCACTCACATTCATTCATGTTGAGATTTTCTGTTTTGAATAGAATAGGAAAAATCTCAGTAGGTGACAAAAATTAGGAAATTGTTGCTAGATTAACTCCAGTTTGTTGGGAGGGAGTTAATGCTAGCTAAATTTGAGTTGAGAGCTGTTAGATTCTCCTGCTATATAACAGATAGCCATACGGATGTTTTGGAGAGAGTGTGTGGGTGTGTGAATTATGTAATCTCCTGTTTGAATTAATAAGAATGCCAATGCCCTGTTGTGTGGACGTAGCCCAGGAGGTTTGGGTGAACCACGGTAAAAAACACTGTGTCTTTATGTGCTTGATTAAGTCTGCTGTGTGTTAATTGTTTTATGAATTCCGCTGTGTTTATTCCTACAAGTGGTATCAGAGGTATGTGCGTGGAGGTTTGAGGTTGCGTTGAAATTGCATGCTGGTGTTGCGTGGAGGTGGAGCGCAGTTGAGCGTTGTCCAACAGACCACAAACCTGCGTAAAGATGTTTTGCATGCTGAGGTCGTTGATCTGCGGGCTGCGTGGCTGCTGGAGGTAGCCGTGGACTGGTGTGCGGTGCTGTCAAAACTGCACACAGTCCAGCAATTGGTATCGAATATGGTATCAGAGGGTTTATGCAGACAGCGTATTCTTCTTTCCATATAACCAGTCCAAGAATAGACATATATCGCTGTATGCAGACAGCGTTGATAAATGCGTTGAAAAACAAATCATTGTGTTTTTGCTGCTGTTTGG
This sequence comes from Pinus albicaulis, assembly GCA_034641835.2. Taxonomy (NCBI): domain Eukaryota; kingdom Viridiplantae; phylum Streptophyta; class Pinopsida; order Pinales; family Pinaceae; genus Pinus; species Pinus albicaulis. The sequence goes on from CM076571.1 coordinate 787,865,508, forward strand.
AACGCTGCGTGAAAGTTTGTTCAACGTTGACAGAATGCCGGCCATGCCATCAGATGAAACGATAAGTTGAAACGACTTTTTTTTATATGCCATGGTTTGAAGTTTCATAATATGCCATCGTTTTTTTTAAATTTTTTATGGCATCCGTTCCTTTATTTTATATGCCTCATAAAAAATCAAAAATCGAATGGTAATTAATTAAGAGCATATGTTATATATGTTGAAATTCGATAAGGCATATGGTAAAAAAGAGACTTTATAAAAGTTGAAATCGATTCGATTTGTAAGGTGGTAGTTTAAAAAACAAATCGAATGGTAATTTAAGTGCATATGTATTATAAAGTTGTAATATGCCATTTGTATTAAAAATTAAGTGAAAGGTTGTTTTTTCTTAAAGGAAAGAAGGGTGGCATTTAAAAATTACCATTTGTATATGGTATCAAATGAAAGGCACTTAAAGGAAAGCATAGCGACTCTCGTTCAAAGTCTAAAGGAAAGAAGACAAAGGTGAAGTGCTGGCATTGTGGGAAAGCTGGGCACTTGAAGAAAGACTGGCTGAAGAGACAGAGAAACGGAGAAGAAAGGAGACTCTTCGACGTAAAAGAAGGAGGCAAATGCGACAGAGCACGATGTTCGGCATCCGGTTCAGTGTATGAGCGACGAAGTGTTGTCTCGTTAATATGTCAAATCATGATCAACATTGGTTGTTAGATTCCGTGCATCAAACCACATGTGTATTCATAGAGAATGGTTTAAGACGTATAGATCAGTTAATGATGGAGTCGTGTACATGGGTAATGATGTCACATCTAATATTGTGGGGATTGGGAGCATACAACTCGCAAATGTTTGATGGCACAACTAAATTGTTACACAGATGTAAGACATGTTCCGGACTTAAGAAAAAAATCTAATTTCACCGGGAGCACTTGACACAAATGGATATAAAACCGTAATTCAAGGTGGAGTTATGAAAATCTATAAAGGAATTTTACTAGTAATGAAAGCTAAGAAAGTAGGAAATATGTTTCGAGCTTAGAAGGAAGAACATGGTCAGTTCATGTATCTACGGTGTCCGAACATGACAAGTAGTTCCATTCGCCTATGGCATCAAAGGTTGGGCCATATGAGCGAAAGAGGGTTAAAGATTTTGGCTGATCGCAAGTTACTTCCTAATCTAAAGTCCGGAAAGTTAGATTTCAGTAAGCATTGCTTGTTTGGAAAACAAAGTAAACAAAAAATTTAAAACAGGCAAACATACTAGTAAAGGCATACTTGATTATATTCATTCGTATGTTTGGGGTCCAGCCCTCTACAGGCGTCATATGGTGGCTCGTCATATTTTGTGTCGTTCATTGATGACTTTTCTAGGAAAGTGTGGGTCTACATGATGAAAAAAGAAGTCCGATGTTTTTACAATTTTCAAACGAGTTTAGAGCATTGGTAGAAAACAAAGACTGGTAGAACAATAAAATGTTTAAGAACCGACAATGGTGGTGAGTTTACTTCCAAGGAGTTTGACGACTATTGCAAGGATGCAGAGATCGAGAGACATAAGACCACAGCTTATACTCCTCAAAGAAATGGAGTTGCTAAACGCATGAACGAGACTCTTCTAGAGAGAGCAAGGAGTATGCGCCGAGTAACGCCGAGTTGCGGAAGGAGTTGTGGATGGAAGCAGTGGCAACGACCTTGTTATGTGATAAACCGATCTCCATCGACGGCGATAGACTCGCAAAATTCCGCAAGAGGTATGGAAAGGACACCCTTGTGATTATTCTAAACTCGTAGTGTTTGGTTGTGATGCATATGCTCTAGTGCCTAAACATCGACGAACTAAGTTAGATCCAAAGTTTAAAAGGTATATCTTTGTTGGGTATGGTGTTGGAACAAAGGGATATAGATTGTGGGATCCTACTACCCGCAAAATCATCATCAACGAGATGTAAAGTTTAATGAATCCTCTCTTGTACGCTTAGATGTAGATATTAGATTGAAACAGATGATGTATTTGATTTTCAGCACATTCAGCTTTGACAAGACTTCTAATGATAGTCATGATGACCATAGTTCGGATACTAGTCATGAACAAGTTTTCGAACATGAACAGAGTTCGATGTTTAGATCATGAACGAGTCTCGTATATCGATCGGCAAGAAGTTCCTACGGATGGTAGTCGACTGAAAACATCCTTAAGGAGGTCTACAAGGATAAAACGTGTTCCGAAAAAGGTATGATGATTATGTTACTTCAGCTTGCTTTGACCGCTAACGATGATGAACCTCCGTGCTATCGTGAAGCAATAGAAGGTTCGAAAAGTGACAAGTGGAAAGCAGCCATGAAGGAAGAAATGATGGCTTTGAGTAAGAACGGCACGTGGGATCTAGTTGAGCTTCCGAAAGACAGAAAAACCGTGGGGTGTAAATGGGTTTACAAGCTCGAAACGGGGTGTGAATGATACGTGAGGATGGGTACAAAGCGCGATCGGTTGCAAAGGGTTTTCTCGTAGAAGCCTGTATTGACTTTCATGAGATTTTTTTCACCGATGGTTAAAATTGTTTCAATTCGAATTGTGTTAGCTTTAGTTGCTTTGTTTGATTTAGAGTTACAGACAACTAGATGTTAAGACCGCTTTTCTACATGGAGATCTAGATGAGGAAATTTATATGGAACAACCGGAAGGGTTTGTTCGACGATCGCAATGAGAAATTTGTCCGCAGTGCTCAAGAAGTCATTATATGGCTCGAAGCAGCCGCCTCGGCAGTGGTATAAGAAGTTTGATTCTTTCATGTTGAGTCGAAATATGTTAGAAGTGAATATGATCATTGTGTGTATTTCAAGCAATTGAAAAATGGCATGTTCATTATCTTAGTGTTGTATGTTGACGATATGCTTTTAGCAAGCAAAAGCATTGATGAGATCAACAGAGTTGAAGACTCGTATGGCAAGGACATTCGATATGAAAGATCTAGGGAGCGAAAGAAGACGATTTTGGGCATGGAGATTTTCGTAGAGACAGGAGCAATGGTAAGTCATGGCTATCACAACAAAAGTATATTGAGAAAATACTTTTTGAGGTTTGGTATGAATAATGTGAAGCCTCGTGTCAGTCCCCTTTCGCTTCCCATTTCAAGCTTTCTTCGGGTTTATGTCCTAATACGGATGAAGAAAAGGATTATATGTCTCAAATTCCATATGCTAATGTAGTAGGATGTTTGATGTATGCGATGGTTTGTACTCGACCGTATATTTCACATGCAAATTGGGGTTGTCAAAGCAGTACATGGCAAATCCGGGTAAAGAACACTGGGTCGGCAGAGTGAAATGGGTGCTTCGGTACTTGAGAGGCACAAGTGATTACCCGTATCACTTATAACAGGAGCAAGTGAATATGTTTGTGGATATGTTGATTCTGATTTTGCAGGTGATTTGGATAAGAGAAGGTCAACTTCGTGGTACGTCTTTACTCTTGGGTGTGGAGCTATCACTGGATGTCGGTTACTGAACATTGTTGCTTTATCCACTACCGAAGCGAATCACGTTGCCGCTTCGCATGCTTGCAAAGAGGCGGTTTGGTTGAAAGGTTTGCTTGGTGAGTTTGGTAGGTTACGGGACAACATCGAAAGTTACTTTGTGATAGTCAAAGTGCAATACATTTGGCTAAGAATCCGGCCTATCATAGTAAATCGAAGCATATTCCGATTAAGTACCATTTTGTAAGACAGAGTTATCACCGAAAGGGGAGTCTCTCTTGAAAAGGTGCATACAAAGGAGAACTCGTGCGTACATGTTCACGAAAACCAGCTTTTGTTAGGAGAAGCTGCGTTGGTGTTTGGCTTCTCTTGGCTTGCGTAAAAGATAAATAATAAAGAACGAGGGCATCGTAGCTAATTGTTGTCAAGGTGGAGATTGTTGAGATTTTCTGTTTTGAATAGAATAGGAAAAATCTCGAGTAGGTGACAAAAATTAGGAAATTGTTGCTAGATTAACTCCAGCTTGTTGGGAGGGAGTTAATGCTAGCTAAATTTGAGTTGAGAGTCTGATAGATTCTCCTCGCTATATAACGTATAGCCATACGGATGTTTTGGAGAGAGTGTGTGAGAATTGTAATCTCCGTTTGAATTAATAAAGACCGCCAATGCCCTCGTTGTGTGGACGTAGCCCGAGAGGTTTGGGTGAACCACGGTAAAACTCCCGTGTCTTATGTGATGTGTTTTTCTGCTGTGTATTGTTTTAATGTTTTCCATTGTGTTAAGCTCCAACAATTCACACAACACTTTTAAACCTGCATCAACGGTAGTGGATGAAGTTTAAAGTTTTGGGATTGCCAAAGCATCTCGAGGCTTATGTTATGGTAGAGATCCGTGTTTCCTCATGCTTAGTAATATTAATAATGTTATTAAATGTATTTAGTAATAATGGTTATGTTTTCTGATAACCACCGGCCTCTAGGAGCGTCCACATTAAAAAATGAATAGAAAACTGGATCTGCATTCAATCTCTCTCACCTCGATTGTCCCAATCCATATTTTAAATACTACACTCTTGGTTATTTATTTAAAGTGTTTTTAAGTAGTTAATTTTTATATTGAAAAGTTGACCAACTTGATATAAGTAACTTTGAATGCTCGTTTCTGTGCAAGATATATCATCACTACAAAATTTATATTAGAGTTTTTTTTTTTTTCAAAATACAATTTTTTTCTTTGAAAATTTATTGCCTTAGGAACTTGCTTATAAAAGATAATGTCCCCAAAAAATTTCTGAGATGGCACATTGCATTGGAGACTTTTTTGGTTCACAGCTCTTCAAATTTCTAGTTGGAAGTCATTTAGTTGTTGTTATAATAAACCCGGCCAAGCCGTCAACCTTTTGGTTTCCCTTCTTCTGAGATAAGGATGGAGGCTAAAGATATGTGCAGGCATAAAATCATGTCGAGTTAGTATCCCCACAATTGGAGCTCTCTGCAAAAGAAAGGAGACGAGAATGAGAACATACCACAGAAATTATTAGACTGAGATGGTATACATACAGCAGTCTATCAACTCAATCTCAAAAGTACTAATGGTGCTTAATGTGTGTGTCTGTATGGAGGTTCTACATAACAACTTGTAGTTGTGCTTCACAAGGGTTTTGTGAAAGATGGATAGAATGTGTAAAAACATGTGATATTGTTGACAAGATGAATGAGTTATCAAGATTATAAAATGTCTGGTAATTCTGTCAGCAAACACTTACCCCTAATTCTTTAGGCATCACACAGAGATGCCTCAAGCCTAGATTCCGGAAAAGGAAGAATGCCTTTTCGAATGATGAGGTCTCCACAACAGTGTATGGTGAGGTATTGCAGAATGGATGTAAATCAATATACATTTCCTGTTCCTCCTCACTTATGTCAATGTCTTCAATCATAAGGCCTCTTCCTGAACCTAGTTTTGCAAAGTCTGCAGAGAACTTCTCAGTTAATTCTCCAGAAACAAGAGTCTGTGATGGTTGAAATTCTTTCCTCTTCAGCAAAACTAATAAATGTGACCTAAGTACAAGACCATACAAGACCGGACTTTCTGAAGGAGGAAGTTCATCTATGACAGGGAAGCCATTGTGCTTAGTATTCATCAAAATGTCTACAATTTTTCCAACTCTTTCTATTCCAGAAAAGGTTACCAATGGACCTTTAATAACATCACCGGCAGTCAGGTTCCTCATATATGGTTCAGGATGTTCTTCCAAGAATGGAAACCCCTTCAAGTGCACAATCATATCATACACACTGCTGTTGAAAGCATCAGCTACTCTCTTTGATATTAACAGGACAAACATAATGGAAGGGAGCAATGACAAGTTATTTGTTAGCTCCAAGAGGACAACACACAATGAAACTGTCACCCTCATTGAGCCCCCAAGAAAAGAAGCTGCACCAAGCACAGCACAAAGCCCCTGATCAATGTCTGTGAAGGATCCAATCAACTGGCCAAGGGAACGGCCATATGTGGAACCTATTAAAATTATGGGTATGAAGAGACCCGATGGGAGTGAGAGTCCATATGTTACTAGTGCCAATGTGAAAATAGCCACAAAGTAGAGCATCAGTGATGATTGATGAAATTCATCCCCTGTTCCAGAGCTGAAGATATTTTCAATGGCGCCAGCATTTGTAGTGAAAAGCAAGCTTGCAAGGTCATTATAATGACCTGCTGGACAGTTGAATGGCTTGAAGTTTCCTCTGCTGTCAGTGCTAGGACATTCTTCGCTGATCATTTCCGCTGTCGGACAAGGCTTGCATTTTGCAAGCCATGGAAGTCCAAATATACAACAAGATGTAAAGATGGAGACAGCAGAGGCAAGAAGAATTTTAGATATAGGTCCCTTCCTGTATCAATATCATATACCCATGCCATTCATGAACACACTGCACAAAATCTACGGAGATTTTGCAAATTGAAAACAAGGTTTAAGACTCTAATACAATAGCATTTTCTAAAAACATACCGATTGATGAGGGAATAGAGCCTCAGAGTCTTCCCAAGAAGGTAGTTGTAGACCGCTCCAACTATTCCTCCAGTAATTCCAAGTATCAGCACAGGAAGCAGATCAGCAAATCGATACTTGAATGTCACAGAACTCAGATCAAACATTATCAGGCAACCATTTCCCAAGAGGCCGCAGTTTCCACCTTCACAGTAAGTTATGAATCCCTTCAGCACCACAGAGACCACTGCTGTGGTGAAAAATGTCCTCCAAAGAAGAGCACTTCGCCACCTGAGAAAGGCATTCAAAACCACTATATTTTACTCTTTTCTTTTGTTTAATGGTGTCAAAGAAAAAGCTACATGTGCAGAAACTTCTGTCTTATAACTTATGAGCCATAATTCTTATCATCATAGATATATTCCACGGTTGTTTGACACTACATGAACTTTGAATACAGGGTCACATCCTTACCTGACACATGTTCAGAAATTGAAATCCTGATGTTGTAATTGGGTGTAATAAGGGTGATTAAGATCACATTCAAGAACTCTGTGAAATTGAATGACAGAGGAAGTATTCACATACCATGTTGCCATTTCTTCCAGTGCAAAGAGCACACCACCAATCGGTGCACGGAATGCAGCAGCCACACCAGCAGCAGCACCACATGTGACAAAATCACGCCTGTCTTGATCATTTTTGAAGAACCTCAGCCATCTCCATGTTAGATGATATCGTTTTGAGCCACCCTGTCCCAGCAGAGATGCTACGCAAGAACCAGTGTGTATCAGGGGACCTTCCTTCCCTAGCTCCAATCCCCCGGACACAGCCAATATGCTTCCAAATACCTGCACACACCCAAAATTTAAAAACCATTCGAAAACAAATGAAACTCAGAAAAGGTTACAGTTCAACATCCAAATATGTAGCAACTTACCAGAATGACATCTATTCTTTTTGACAATTTCCACAGCCCCACAGGATAAATGTATTGGAAAATTGGTTTTATTTCTTATGGGGCCTTGGGTTGCACTTCTGCCCAGCCATACACAGACCTTAACACTTAACAGTTCATGAGCATTTATTTGTGCTTCATATGTACATACCTTAACAAAAAGGGTCTTTGGACCTAAAATCCTGGCACATCCACCCCATTCAGGTAAGCCTTCACTTCTGGCACACCACCTCCGGCTGCTATTGGTTCAATATAAACAACCAATGCTGTTGCCAATAAAGTTAGTGCTAAATTAGCACCTGTAACCACCGAAAAAGCTAATGGATACCTGCAGTAAACACATTTGAACCCATTGTCAAAACAGTAAAATGGAACTCCTATTATCCCCAGCTGTTCACAACTACTACTCTCAACAATTATATGTCAAACCAAACTATAGATGGGTATGTGAGTGTAAAGTAAAACAAAAGCCTGGCCCATATAAATGCCAGAATTAAGATTCTGGTCAGTACCTATTCTGTGATATCAATTTAGAGGAAATAAGAAGCTTCAACCCTGCAATGTTTTCTGTTACCAGGTTCACAAAGGCAGCAATGATGCCAACGAAGAGGCCAATCAGAAATGTCAATGCCCATTTCAAAATTATGTATTGAAACAGTTCTACACTTGTTCTGGGCCTCCACTCCTGCTTGAACAGATCGTTTTCGATAATTCTGGGAATTTATACACAAGGAAAAACTCTGAGTTACACAAAAGCGAAAAAGTGCAATCCAGAGCAAGTTTAGAGTAGAAATAAAATGGGTTCTTACTCATAGTCCAAGCTCTCTAGATCAGGAGAGACCTGTTCTCCCACAAGAGCTTTCTGACTAGTCCAGGCAAACACAGTAAACCCATTAACTCTGCTTTGTCTCTTTTTCAGAAAAGGCTCGGATAACCCTCTTTCCAGCACTGAGTATTTATCGTCCTCGGAATCCATTACTCTCTGAATAATATTTCTCAACGCATGTAATGAATTTATATGTTTCAGTGCCCTGAATGCTCGTTATATTCATCACTGTGCATCTGAAAACAATAGAAGGTGACAGACACCATGCATATATTTTCTACAATGCGGAGTGGATCGAACTTGCGATCAATAGCAGCAGAAGCCATGACTTTTCAACATAAGGCTGCCATCAGCGAGCGAGATTTTATGATAGTTCAGTTATGGCAACATTTTTCAAACCATTGAAGCTCGTATATGAAAGTATGCACATTGTAAACTACGTTTAGTCACCTAACAGTAAATATTTATTTTTTATATCGATTTTTATAGGACTGCTCGCGCATACTTTCACGTGACTCGAATTCTAAAGCAGTTGGGGCTACCAACTCTTCCATTTTACCTTCATCTTCAATATGGTGGAGCACATGCCTTTCAGGATTATTTTTCAAATGCCGAAGTAGTTGGAGTTATCCATTACTGATTCTTCGTTTTCATTTTCAATAGGGTGGACCACATGAAAGATCACATTCTCATCCCCAAAAATTCCTAATATTTAACAATCTCTCTTCATATTACTTCCTTTAATTTTCACCATGGTGCCTTATAAAATTGAATCATTTGCGACCAACTCCATACTTTTTCACGTTGAATGTTTGACAACTGAATGTTATCTTACATAAATAAACAAATCACCATCGTTATATATTCTCATGTTTTAATTTTTCAAATTATTTATCGAAATTACAAGTTTGATGGTAATCCCTGCAACATCCAAGTGCCCTAAAGGTCTTTTAAAATTTTGAATATATATATATATATAGCTAAAAAACCATTTTAAATAACACAAATCAAAATTGCACCTCAAAATTTTTTGCCTAATTTCAACATCCAAAATTCCATATCTAAATAAATAAGACTCACAGTCATATGAATAAGTTAAATAATAGATTAATTTTATTTATTTTTAATCTAATATTTGAATATTAATAATTGTGAAGCCCATATGTGTTAGTGTTAGAACAATTGAAATATATATTAAAAAAATTGATTAATTATTAAAATGAAAATTAGAGTTTTATTAGATCTCTTTTATATTTTATTTAAATATTAAAATTTGGAAACTTATTTAAAAATAAACACACTTATAAATCTAATTAATGTAATTAAATATAAAAATAATATTAGAGTTTTACTAGATCTCTTTTATATTCTATTTATTAAAATTTGGAAACTTATTTAAAAATAAACACACTTATAAGTTTAATTAATGTAATTAAATATAAAATAATATAAGTCTAATTAATGTATTTAAATATTAAAATAATATCTAAAATATTGACATTGATTTAATAATTTTTTATTTAAACTATACAAATAATATTATAATAATGTTGAAACAAGTAGCAAAATACAAAAGCACCTATGTCAATTATATATAAAGAAAAAATGAAAATAACCAGTATAAATCTATCTTAGATCTATCAAGTTTGAAGAGAGAATCTCGAGGTACAAACCATTTATCATTTATCTTAAAAAGTTTCTATTGAGAAAGTATTTCTATCTCGATATTTGATCTCTTTTAACACTTAGTATTAATAAAGATTTACATATGTGTACATGTGTGAACTCCATGCTGAGAACATATTAATAAAATGCTTTGACAATAAGAAGTTTTTATTTTGTTAATATTGAAATATTTTAATCAACATGGTTATTAAAATATTTTATTTATTATCTATATTATCCATAAAAAAGACTTTTTTTAGTTATTATTACATTTCTAAATATGCTTTCCTTATATTGATAAGTATAAAACCTATATACATAAAATATAATCTATTTCTTATATATATACTGAAATATTTTATTTGCAATTGAAACTAAAATATTTTTTAGTTAACCATAAAATGAATTACACCTCTTTCATACTAAGTTATAATATTAATATTAATATTAATTTTAGTTCTTATATCACATGTGTAAATTTAATATTAAGTAATAAAACAATTACACATTTGTCTCAAAATAAAAGTAGAAAATAATAATAAATTAAATTAAAAGTTTTACTTTAAATTACTCTAAATAAATTAAAATAAAAATCATTAAATTAATTTTATAATTATTTCCAATATAATATTATTTTAATTTTTTTAAATACAACCTACTCACTATAACATCTTAACTCAAAAATTATTTTATTATTCTATATCAAAACATATTTATGCCAAAAATAATGTATTGCATCTCATTATTAGTTAGTTCATTTCAATATATCTCTTTAAGAATAGTATGTTACATCTTGATTTATGATTTATCATTTTATCCATTTCAATTATGACAAGGGCTACATGGTAGCTAGTCCCTATTGTTTAGTTTAGGGTCTTGATATGTATTTTAAAAAATGTTATTAAAAAAAAAAATTAAGTTCTTGAGCATATTATATTATGTACAACTTTGGGTTTGTATTTGATGGATTTAAAGATTTGTTTCTCAGTTTTTATTGTATATGTTTCAGTTAAATAGTATTTTTTTACTTAATATTCTTTTTTTATTAAATTTTCAACCATTTATCAATTTTATGTTACTTATTGTTTTTCACTAAAAACATTTCATAAAATGTATTTAGTTGTTTGTAAATATTAGCTCTATTGAAATAGAATAGAACTTACATTATATATGAGATATATAATATAGAAGATAAGTAAAACCTTAAAAAAAATATTAAATATAATTAAATTAAAATAAAAATATTTTAAACACTCATTTATTCAATATAATATATTTTAATTTTAGTTTTATTATGATGTTTTTTATTTGTTTTATTAAATGACATTTTTTATTTTTACTATTATTAAAATATTAAATTAATTTAAATATTTTTTTAAGTAAATATATTAAACTTTGCACATATGAATCTAAGATCTCATCTCATCTCTGAACTTATAGATTACTAACATAATTATAATTAATGGCTAAATAAACGAATAATTACAAAATACGACAAAGCGAAATTCTCTAATTTTTTCACAGAAAAAAAACATGGCTTATATGTTGTGCCATCCAGAGCTTAAAATAACCAAAAAAATCATTACAACTCGATCAACATGATCGAGCAAGAAACAATGCCTTCCTTACCCATTTCAAAAAAACACAAATACAGCTTTAAACTGAAGCACCATCCCAAAGCCTAACAATAAGTATAAAAACTTAGTCTACATACATAAACAGAGAAATGGCACAAGTGAAAAAAGTTATGTGCCATTCGCAGATCCCCCGGTCCAAAAACAACAAAAGATAGAGAATGTTCTAATGTCCGCCATAACATCGCGCAAAGGAAAAAGCTCAGATACCATTGAAAGTACAAACGATACTTAGTTGAGACTTACCATACCCTGAGCACCCGAACCTGTATCATCCACCATCTCATAATACATGTTACCAAACTCAACAGTTAGTCCCATTTTTGAAATTCTATCCGCCTGTGCATTTGACTCCCGATAGATATGATTGAAAGTAATGCTTGTAAAAGAAGTCCTGAGAGAGTAGATAGGCTCCAACCATGACTTCAGATTGTTAGGATTGAGATTTGTACCCCTATTCAGATGATCTATGAGATCCTGCGAATCACCCAGCACCTACAGGTTGTCAATATATAATTGAGCTGCAAACCAAAGCAAACCCCAGAGGGCCAGGATCTCTGCCCTAGTGTTCGATCCCCTACCACCCGACCTGTGAATCTTATAATGATATGATGGAAAGATCAGTAGCCACGCACCACGCCCACAGACATAATGTTGAGAAGCTCCATCGAAGAAACCCGCGGGATAATGTATCTCAAAAGGCCGCAATTGCTTCGAGAGGTCCATAGGATGCTTCTCACCAGTCTTCAGCTTACTCCATAGGCTAATAATACTATAAGTAGTCCCCTCATAACAGCCCTGAGTTCCGTCAAAAATCACTTTGTTCCGACTGAGCCATATAAACCAGTGGAATAAGGCTGGCAAGACTCCAAAGTTTTTGTGCTTATTCTTACCCCATACTATGAACTCCATCGTGTTCTCAAAATCAGGAAAACTAATGTTAAAGAAACAGCCCAGACACGTTAAAACATTCTTAGTGAAGGAGCATCTATAAAAAAGATGTTCATTATCATCTCCCCCCTTCATGCATAAACAAAAAACACGAGGTCCACACTTTCCCCTTTTCCTCAAATTCTCCCATGTAAGATTTTTATTGTTTAGCACCAGCCATAGAAACAATTTCATTTTCAGTTGGGCATTTGACTCCCATATACTCATGCTGGTCAATACCGCCACCTGAAAACTGGACTGCGAAAAAAGCCTTTTATAGATGTCCTTTACCACTGGCATCTCATTTATAAGAGGCCCCTCCCAAATTAGCTGATCACCACTCATGTTCCAAGTTAATCCTCTGCTTCTCAGATCTAAAGTGAAAGTATTCCAATCCTCCAGCAGCAAAAGCGGTAAGCATAGTCCCTCAGCTGATTGCCACACCGGTACCCGATCTCTCTGCTCCATTATAATCTGGCATAAATAGAAAATTCCCCTTCCATTTAAATACCTAAACAACTGTCCACTGCATGATGAAAAGCCCCAATCACCCCTCCAACTAACCTGTTTGATTAGTATTTTGTCTCCCTTTCCGAAATCCCAACACAGATGGGATGCAAAATCCTTCCAGATATACTTGAAACCATTCCAAATTTGTGACGCCCATTTTACTTTTCGCCACCCAATCAAATAAACTGTCTCCAGATTTGATTCTTTTAAATATTTATAGCTTATAATTTCATTCCACATACCTTTCTTCGTCAAAGCCCTCCACATCGATTTCATAAGCAAAGCTCGCCCAAAGGTTTCCAAGTCCTTTAAGCCACAACCCCCCTTCTCCTTAGGTCTCATAATCAAATCCCAGCAAACCAAGTGGTACTTACCCTTCATAGCCTTTCCGTTCCATAAGAATTTCATCATTGTGCTTCTGAAGCGAGAAAGAATCCTTTTCGGAATAACATAAATGTGAGCCCAATACACCATCAGTTGTTGAATAACAACGTGTATAAGAATGACTCTACCTCCCAGAGACAGCCATTTAGATGTCCATTTGTCGATTCTCTTCTCCGCCTTTTTGATCAACCAGGACCAATCCTCAGCACAATAATTGTTTGGCTTTAAATAGAAACCTAAATATTTAAATCCAGCAGACAATGGCTCAGTTTTGAAGTCGAAAAGATTGCCCACTGCCGAAATAACCTCTTCATCACCCACATTTGAATAGATGCACGATTTTAAATTGTTTGCAACCATACCGGAAGCATCACAAAATTTACTAAATATGTCGTAAAAAGATTTCCAAAGAGATCTAAGAATCATACCATACAGTAAGACATCATCGACAAACAAGTTGTGGCTTATTTCCCTAGACAGCGATAGCTTTATGCCTTTTATAAGCCTCTTTGAAACAACTATACCAATATTGCAGCTTAGGATATCCATAACAAGAATAAAAAGTAATGGGGAAAGCGCACATCCTTGTCTCAAACCACACCCTGGTCAGAAGAAATCAGAAGAAACTCCATTAATAATAACCGCCATAGATGTATTTGTAACACATCCCAATATCCAATTTACCGAGCCTCGATCTAAACCAATCTTGAATAAGATCATGCGGAGTAATCTCCAATCAACATGATCATATGCCTTGCATAGATCAATCTTCATTACCATAGCCTTTATATTCTTCGTATGAATGGAGTGGATCACCTCTTGAGTTGAAGCCACAACATCATGGATGCTCCTGTCTTTCAGGAACCCAAACTGTTCAGGGGAAATAAAACGAGACAACACCATTTTCATTCTTCCTGTAATGGTTTTAGATATCAGTTTATAGAGCGTATTACATAAAGAAATTGGCTTGTAATCACTAAAATTTCTGGGTTCAGATATCTTCGAAATCAAAACTAGAAAAGTGGAATTAACATCCCCACTGATCTACCCAGATGTTCTAGCATCCTCCACCATTTCCACAATAAGAGGCAGCAAAATATCAGCGAAGTGGATAAAGAAATCCGAGGTCCATCCATATGGTCCAGGCTCTTATCCACTGCAAATTATTTTAGTATCTCCATAATCTCCTTTTCGCAGAGAGGGTTGTAAAATTCCAATGCAGAAGCCTCATCAAACATCACCGGTAGTGCTTCAGTGGCCCATAGAAGATCATCATACTGGACATTGTCACGGGCTTTAAATAGGTCCCTAAAGTGACTGATAGCCGCCTCATGAACCCTAGCCGTGGAGTAATAAAGATTTCCCTTTTCCTCAATACACCATATCGCATTTGTATTTTTCCTTCCTTCTGTTGTGGCATGAAAATATTTAGTATTCAAGTCGCCTTCACGTAGCCATGTCGCCCGACTTTTAAGCCGCCATGATTGTTCTTCCATGATCAGAGTATGCCTTTTTAAATTCTCTAATGGCAATTAATTAATAACGAGAAATGCCCCAACACATCTCAAGTTATGGATTTTCATAGGAAGAAAAAATTAAAAAAATAATATACACATTTAAACAATTAAATCTGTATTGTTAATTTTTCAAAATAACAATAAACTTTCAATCTTTCAACTTAATAACTACGCAATTAATTTTAAATTGCAATTGAAAATAACAAAGGCATGAGAGGAATAATTAATGAAATACACATTACCATAAATTATAAATTAATAATTAAAAAAATTAAATTATTAATATATAATTAAAATAGTATGTTACTAAAAAAATTTAATGCTAAAAGTGGAAAATTAATTACCCTAGACATTACTTTACTTTTTTGTGCATTTTACTTGTGATCAACTCATTTTCATTTTTCATGGTTTGTTGCTACACGGTAACTGGAAAGCCCAGATGAGCTATACTTGCCCACTTGCGTTGCAGAGTAGTTGGACAGAACTTTTCATGGAACTTCCGCTTTTCGTGGAACGGCCGCTTCCATACAAGTCATCACAGGGAATGTG
This sequence comes from Pinus albicaulis, assembly GCA_034641835.2. NCBI lineage: Eukaryota > Viridiplantae > Streptophyta > Pinopsida > Pinales > Pinaceae > Pinus > Pinus albicaulis. The sequence continues at coordinate 787,880,949 of CM076571.1, forward strand.
ACGACCAGGAAGACGGTTAGATCTAGACTTTCGGCCCAACTTCGGCCAACAATAAATGGGGACGTTGCAGAAATGATTAGCCAATAGCCACTACAATTAAATAAACTTTTACTGTAATACCATGTATCGTTGCATAAATTATTAGCCAATTGCGAGTAAATTAAATTAACTTCTGCTGTAATACCATTTGTTTTACATTACGATTTGTTTTACATTGGTACATCACCATGAGTGATCAAATATGAAAGGCTGGTTTTAATTTAATTTTGAAGGGAATTTATTTATTTAACTTTTCAAAGATAAAAAGTTAGAAACAAAATTGCAATTTTAATGTTAAATAAACTTTTTATCTAAAAAAATCCAAAATAAAATAGTGTATTTTTCCTAAATATTTAAAATTTAAAATTAAAATTAGCCATAATCAGAGTCTTTAGTTTTTTATAACTTGTATTGAATAAATTTAGTTCCTTCTTGTGTTCTAATGAAAAGCTCTCGTAAATTATGGTATTTGAAAAATAAATAAAAATCATCCATCTCCATAAATTCAAAAACTAAAAATTCAAAAACATCTCATTCCATAAATTTGATTACTATACAATCCACGTAATAAGAACTTTTACCCTTGAAATATATTACGAAATATTTTTTTTATTTTAACAATTCCAATAAAAAATTTTACCATTGAAATATAGTATGAGATTATATTATTTTATTTTCACAATTCGTTGGATCAACATGATGTAGTCAAATGAAAGAGGCAAAATCTTTATGATAATGAAAATAACAAGAGAATAATCATTTTCTTCATTTTTCTTGTTTTAGGTAACTTTTCACTGTGATATTTCTTCTTCATCCAAAAGATTGTGCACTAAATAGAAAGAAGCACATTAATTATGAAAAAATAGAAAACCAATGGGTGCACAATGGTGAAGAACAAGGTTTTCAACATTTAAATAGGGTTAATTTTATTAGAGAGTTCATATGATTTTTTAGGCCATACTTTTTTTGACCCTTCAAAATTAAAGTATTTGATGCTCTTACTATTGAAAAGTATATCAAGAAAATGTTTTGTTTTGTTTTTTTTTTGTTTTTTGTTTTTTGTTTTTTGTTTTTTTTTAATTCTTTAATTTTGACTCTATTTTTATTTGCACTAGCTCAACTTCATTATTATTAAATTCTCGTAATTAGAAGTCACCAACGATTTATTCTAAATTTTACATCCAATTTTATTTTTATGGCATTGAAATTAAAGAAGTTTTTCTACCCATTATAAATATAACTTTTCATCACATCTCTTTATAAATCTTCAATATTGGCATAACATAGACGAGCAAACTCTACTACAAAATTTTCTTTTGGGTTCCCCAACCAAAAGAAAACAAATACCATTTTATAGTGCAATTTAATCAACTTGTAAATCTAATATTAAACTTTACCATATAGATAAAAGAAAAAATTACTTTATACCTTATGGTTGAACAATTGTATCCATGACATGGATTTCATTCTCACATATATAATTGGACTGTGACTTGATCTACAACTCACTTAATGATTTTTCATATAATATAAGGTTGGCGGGAGTTTGGTTTCCCGAGACATAGATTAAAATTCATTGTTTTATAGAATGACTTAATTTAACCAACCCTTAAACCTTATATGAACAAATCAAATTTCTAACTGTTTGGGATATTCACTTTTATTGTGAGTCCAATCTACATGCATCGAATCGGGGTTCTCGTCCCTGTCATAGCTGACAATATTAACTCCACTGCTAGCAGTAGGATTTACCGTGCAATTGTTTTATTACTTCGAGGACATTTGCCACACTATCCACTGTTGGATGGCAATGAAGATCTACGGTAGACACGCTGGCAGGAAAGACCTTGGTATTACCCTGCTACCTTATCTTATCGATTCATTTCTCCACCATCTTTGCTCTGCTTGATTTGTTGACATAGGGTTTAGCTCTCTCGGAGGACTCGGCTCCCTACTCCGCTCGATTAGTTCTGCCATGTAAGCTGAACTTGCCTAGGCACGAAAGCTCATTCAGCTAATTGCTTAAATGGAGAAAAGAGCAGTATCATGGTCACGACAATCGTTGCAGAGAGAAGGATTCAGGGAATTCTGCACAGGTAAGACTACTGTATTTTCACATACCAGTCCTCATTTCTCCTCTGGAATCTCTTTCCGATCTCCTATTCCGTTTATTTGTTAATTTCAAAATTACTTAAGAGTTTGCATTAATTCTTCCATTGTATTTCCAGGTTTGCATTCGGAGTTTCTGTTTGGGAACTTCGATCTAGCAGGTAATCATTAACCTCAGACACTTTTATTTTCCTCTATTGTCTGTTGGAACATTCATTATCATTTTTATGGTTAAAGGGTCGTGGCTTACCCATCCTAAATATATGATTTCGCAGGTACCTTTCTTCACAGAACTGAACCTGCTCCATAGTTCTTTCTCGGTTGAACTTCCTTCTACTAATGGAGCTCATGGTTCTTCCAGGTACTTCACATACCTTGCTTGCTTGTCTCTAGGCCTTGTCCGCGGCTTGTCGCATTAGAGAAATCGCTCAACGATCCCTTCCGACATGGAAAGATCAACATTTCTTTATACAATGTTTTTCTGGGGTTATTTTTTTTGTAAAAGGATATTTTTAATTACGCACAACAATGCTAATTTCTGTTAAGAGAAAGTTTCCCTCTGGACCTATTGGTTCTCGGCGATTTTTCCCAGTCTATTTCGTCGTATTGTGCAAATACTCTATTTATTTTTGGTTATTGTAAACTGTAGATGCTTTTGTACTTGTCCTCAGGAAGTCCTCCATGGACTTACACTATTTCAATGACGAAAATTCGTATCAATCGTTTACTGTTGTTATTTATATGTTGGCATAATGAAATAACTCAGATTTCCTACATGTTATTTGTATTATTTGTATGATTCTTGTTTAGGGTACGAGCCCTTGGTTGACCCCTGCAACTCAATACTATATTTTCTTGAATATAAAATGTTCGACATCTGAGTCTTTCTTTTTCAAAATGTACATATGGATAATAAATAATTATTTAAGTGAATTCGCAATTAAATTATAATGACTGATTTTTTTTCTATTTCTCTCCGTAAATATGAATCCAGAATTTGTTTGTTAAGTTTTGTGACCGATATTTCATCTAGGTGACTGGACCACCTCACTTATTTTTCCATGTTTAGCTATATTTAAGGGACAATATGTCTTGGTTTAGGGTTTAACATGTACCCTCGACCACCAGTCCACTCTATTTTATTTAAACATTAATAGATTCTCTTGTAGATTATGTACATATAATCTTTTTACATCTACAGCTTTACAGTTTATTATTTTTAGCTTTTACTGTCTTCTCAATTTATATTACTGCTTTTCAATCTTCCAGTATAGTTTTCTTCCACGAAATGTTACTGTTTACTGTTATAATTTTTTCACTGTAAATCATATATTTATGTTTCAAACTTGGTTTCCATTACTCCTATACCACACAGTCACTGTTGTATAAATTGGACGTATTTATTCTTTATCTTTCTTTCCCTCAATCACAACTACCATACTTAAAATACAATATAAGTTTTACATGTAGCATACAGAACTCAAGCATAACCTGTGAGGTACATAATGAAATAATATTAATAATGTGAAGTCTCATTCTTTCCCTACACATGTCTATCATATGTTAATGTTTTATGTTACAAGCAGATAAACACCTATGTATAACTTAGACAAAGATATTTTTATTTCTCAAATCACTAAACTTGCACAAATACTTATCTATATTATGCAATTCGCAGCTACGGTCCTCCCAACCTTCAAGAGAGGTGATTACGTCATCCTCTTTCCCCCGTGCTCCACTCCTGAAAGGTATGGGTTGACAGTGGAATTTCTGGTGTGACCTCAGGACTCCTAGTCCAGTCAGTGCCAGAAATTTAATTAGGATAACTGAGTGATTTCCACTGGTCTCTACCAGCTCAGGAAAATCTCCACTCTCCTTTTGTCCATGAACAGAACCCCTATTCCTCACTGGGATGAACCTCTTATCCCCAGAGGAGCAGGTAATTGTTCAAATTGTCCAACCACCTTTCAATTCTTGGAAAACATTTACCATCAACCTTTTTACTTTTTATGGAATTACTTTCCATAACTAATTTTATTATTCACAATTAACAATAACGAAAAATAATTTTTCCAGCAAAACATTAATTGTCTCAGTATTTTCCTTAAAAAAATAGTAAAATTTCATATAACTAGTTATCATTAAATGCAGTCGTCACAACTTCCCCCCTGGAAGTAACACTGTCCTCGGTGTTTCACTCCAGCTCAAAAAATAGCTCTGGGTAAGCCTCGGACACAAACACTTTGTCTTCCCAAGTAGCCTCATCCAGGCCGAAGTGCTTCCATTGCACTTTAACCTGGGTGATGACTTGCTTTCGGAGCATAATTTCTCTCCTTTCAAGTATGCGTTGTGGCTTGACCAGAAACTCGTCGTCTGGATCTACCTGCAAACAACAAAGTTCCTTGTCAAATTTTCATAAAGAAATAATATTTCAAGTTAGGATTTTTAATTCTATCCTACTTTTATATTCTGCCAATGGATTACGTGCTTCGAATCATGCACATGTCTCTTCAATAGGGACACATGAAACACATTGTGTACTCGGATGTGACTAGGTAAAGCCAGCCGATAGGCCACAGGTCCCACCCTTTCTAAAATTTGGAAGGGTCCACAGAACCTGGGAGCCAACTTGGCACAAGAGGTCCATCACAAGGTACTCTTCTTAGGTTTGATCCTCACATACACATGATCTCCAACTTCAAATTCCTGACGAGTCCATTTCTTATATGCATAGATCTTTTGTCGATCTTGTGCAACCTTCAAATTTTGTATTATCTTCTTTACTTCCGATTCCATTTTTGCCAACATTTCTGGTCCCAACGTTAGTTTTGTTTCGGGGTTGCTCCAATTTATGGGTGTGACACTCCCTCCCATATAGAGCTTCGAAAGGACTCATCTTAAGGGACTCCTAATAACCATTGTTGTAAGCAAATTCAACCAGATGCAAGTAGTCTTCCCATTTGGTTGGCTGCTGCATTACGTACATGCACAACATGTCTTCCAACACTTAGTTTACCCGCTCTGTTTGACCATCTATCTAGGGATGATAAGCAGTGCTAAAGTTTATTTGGGTCCCCAGACCTATAACAGAGTTTCCCAAAATGCTGAGGTAAACTTTACATCCCTGTATGAGATAACAATCTTCGAAATGCCATGTAGCCTGAAAATTTCTCTCATAAAGATGTCTGTTATCTGTACAGTCTTGAAAGTAGACTATACCAGTATAAAATGTGCAGATTTACTCAATCTGTCAACTACCACCATGATGGAGTCATTTTTCCTCTTTGACTATGGTAAACCTATAATGAAGTCTAGGGATATGACCTCCCACTTCCATTCAAGTACCGGTATGGGCTGCAACAATCTCGCGGGATGTCAGAGCTCCACCTTAACCTGTTGACACTCCAAACATTTATTTAGATAGCCAACAATATTTTTATGCATACCATGCCAGAAATATACTTTTCTAATAGCAGTTAACATTTTCTGGTATCCTGGGTGACCTGCATAATTACTATTATGGTATTCATCCGTGATTAACTCCTTAAGTTCCTCACGATTTGGTACATACAGCTTTCCTCTACAAGTTAGCATTTGTTCTTGGTTAACTCCATATTCAGAAGTATTTCCATGCTTTCTAGCTTCTTCCATTTTCTGCCATAGGAATTTATATTTCAGATCCTTCTGTGCTTCTTCTTTTACCTGATCTAAGAATTTACATTCAAGTTGATTGTAGTAAAGCTCATACACACGATGCAGCTTTCTACTTAAAGTATCAACCACCTAGTTTTCCTTACCTTTCACGTGTTGGATGTCATATAAAACTCACTTAGAAAGGCATTCCATCTTGCCTGTCTGGAGTTTAAATCAGCTTGTTTGAAATAACTAGTCAAGCTACTATGATCCGTCTTTAGCACAAACCTCTTACCCAGCAAGTAGTGTCTCCATACCCAGAGTGCATGTACTACTGCAGTTAATTCTAGATCATAGGTTGAGTATATTTTCTCATGTTCCATAAAATTTCTTGACTCATACGCCACTACTTTTCCTTCCTAAGATAAAACTGCCCCAACTCCTTCTTTACTAGCATCTGTACAAAATTCAAATTCTTTATTGGGGTCAGCTACCCTCAACACGGGTGCAGTGGTCAAAAGCTACTTCAACTTCTCAAAACTGTTCTGACACTCAACAGTCCACTTAAAAACTTTTCCTTTTCTCTGCAAAGAGGTGATTGGAAAATCAATTATGGAGAATCCTTCAATGAATCTTCGATAATAACCATCCAAACCCATAAAGGATCGAATATCCGTAACATTCTGGGGTACCCTCCATTCCATGATTGTTTTTATTTTCTTTGGATCAGCAACAATCCCTTCTGCTGAAATGACGTGGCTTAAGTAATGGATTTCTGTTTTAAAGAAATCACATTTACTGAACTTAGCATACAGCTGGTGTTTTTTTAACATTTCCAGCACAATCCATAAATTCTCTCTATGCTCTTCCTAGTTTTTAGAATAGATTAAAATGTCATCAATGAATATAAGTACAAAATTATCCAGGAAAGTATAGAATATACCATGCATTAACCTCATAAAGTTTGCTGGTGCATTTGTTAATCCAAAGGGTAACACCAAAAATTCATAATGCTCGTACCTAGTACGGAAAGCAATCTTGCAAATATCTTCATCCTTGATTCGAATCTAATGATATCCAGATCTTAAATCTATCTTTGAAAATATTGTGCCCCCCTTCACCTGATCGAACAGATCATCAATCCTTGGTAAATGATATTTATTCTTGACTGTTAACTTGTTGAGCTGTCTATAGTCCATTCACATTCGCATGGTTCCGTTCTTCTTCTTAATGAACAACACTGGTGGTCCCCATGGGGACACACTTGGACGAATATAACCTTTGTCCAGTAGTTCCTGTAATTTCATTTTTAATTTAGTTAATTCTGGAACACTCATTCTGTAAGGAGCCCTTGAAACAGGTCATGCTATTGGCATTAATTCAATAGTAAAATCAATATCTCGTCTTGGTGGTAATCCAGGGATATTTTCTGGAAATACATCCATGAAATCTTGTACTACTAGTATGTTTTCCACCATAGGTGACTTTTCCTTGGAATTGGCATATCCCACCTGGATGGAATAAATCTGACATCCCTTCCTCATACACTTATTCATCTGGGATGTTGTAATAGGACGTAGCTATAGGGGTTTCTTGATTCCTTGAATCTCTTTACGTGTACCATCTTGCATTCTGTAATAAATGATATTTTCCTTGCAGTCCACTAAGGTCCAATGTTTTTCTAGCCAATCCATGCCCAAAAAAACATGATAGGACCCTAATGGAAGTATGTTCAGGTCCACATTTAACTGTTGTTCTGCAATTTCTAATGTGCAGTTTGGAATTTTGGCAGTTAACTTTCTTTTTTCTCCTGTGGCTAGCTGTACCAGCCAAGGGTTTTTGAATTTCTGCACTTTTAATCTACAGATTTCCACTATTTTGGGACTAACATAACTTAGACTTGCACTTGGGTCTACCAAAATAGAAACAGATTGAGACAATAATTTACCTTCCAACTCAATCATTGTTGGCTGATAATCTGCCTGTCGATCCTCAAACGTTGCGTTGATACAAGGAATTTTTCGCACCACATCGCATACTCTAGAAGCTTCTTGCAAATTTGCAACCGTTTCACTTCTCGCTCGCTGTGGGCAGTTTTTATAATAATGTGCCTCACCACACCCCCAACGTTGTAGAGGTGGTTTGGTCACCTGCTCTTGCTCAAATTTTCTAGATGCCTCTGTAGGCTTCTCTTCCACTGGCCATTGGGTTCTTTAATGATTTCTACCAAATTGTTTACTGACAGAACTTCGTGTAGAATTCTTAAAGTTATTGTTTTTAGAACCTTTGAAGTTTGAGCTGCTTTTCTATGCCTTACGAATGGCTTCGTCCATGGTTCTGGGATTTATAAATTCATTTTTCTCCTTCATATGTGTTGGTAATCTGCTTAGAAATCTTTGTACCTTAGCCTTTTCATCTCGGAGGTATGGAACATATCTTAACAAGGAGGTTAACTTGGTGATATACTCATCCATAGTCATCTGTCCCAGCTTCAAGTCATGAAATTCTTTAGATTTCTCATCGTAGAAACGTTATGTTAAATACTTGTCTTTAAAGTATTGCTGGAACGATTCTGAAGTAACATCTTGGTCCTCAATACTGCGAATGTTATTTGCTTCTTCCCACCACAGAGTGGATTTCTCTCTTAACTGATATATGGCCAATATAGCCTTCATATTGCTATTGTACTCGTACACCTGAAAATATTTGTTCATGTTTATCAACCAAGCCTCTGCCACTTCCTCAGCTTCACTATCAAATGTTTATGGTTTTATTTTTCGAAACTCCCCCTGAAGATCCACTTTTTGCTTCTTAACTTCTTGCTGATCTGATAAATTTCTAGATTCTACTTCATTATAGTTTTTGTTCTTGTTGCTTTGCTGGGATGGGCTTCTTTCCACTCTGTCAGTGGTGTGGTCCCTTGTTTGTCGCTCATCACCTTCTTGCATGTCCCTATCAGCGTTGGGGTGTTCCATTCCCTGATTTTTCTTGTCTGACAAGCTCTTGAGTATATTTTCTTGCTCTTGCATTAAGCGACCATTATCACTTCGAACCCACACCATTTATTCCTATAGCTTATGTATTGTATTCAACAGTATGCTAGTTTGATGCTACTGTTCCTCCAGCAGTCTACTTGTTTGCTGGTGTTGTCCACACTCAGCTGAACCCACATCTCAGGGCTCACTACTGGTTGTGTTTGGGGTTCTCCGGTATTCTGGGGTGGTTGTTGCATTGATACCCTTCTCATGATATTTCCTATTATGCTTCTTTTATATGCATTAGTATACACATAGATTAAATTGTTAGTTGACTCTTAGGGTCCCAGCGTATGAACGCTTCTCTGATACCACTTTTAACATCTAACATTAAACTTTACCATGTATATATATATAAATTAATTTATACCTTATGGTTGAACTATTTTGTCCGTGACATGGATTTCATTCTCACATATATAATTGGACTATGACCTGATCTACAACTCACTTAATGATTTTTCATATAATATAAGGTTGGCAGGAGTTTGGTTTACCGAGACGTAGATTACAATTCATTGTTTTATAGAATGAATTAATTTAACCAACCCTTAAACCTTATACGAACAAATCAAATTTATAATTGTTTGGCATATTCTCTTTTATTGTGAGTCTGATCTACATGCATCGAATCGGGGTTCTCGTCCCTGTCATAGGCAACAATATTAACTCCATTGCTAGCAGTAGGATTTACCGTGCAATTGTTTTATTGCTTTGAGGACATATGCCACACTATCCACCATTGGATGTCAATGAAGATCTACGGTAGACACGTTGGTGAGAAAGACCTTGGTATTACCCCGCTACCTTATCTTATTGATTCATTTCTCCACCATCTTCGCTCTGCTTGATCTGTTGTCTTAGGGTTTATCTCTCTCTAAGGATTTGGCTCCCTACTTTGCCCGATTAGTTCTTCCCTGTAAGCTGAACTCACCTAGGCACAGAAGCTCATTCAGCTAATTTCTTAAATGGAGAAAATAGTGGTATCATGGTCATGGCAGCCATTGGAGTGAGAAGGATTCGGGAAATTCTGCACAGGTAAGACTACTGTATTTTCGCATACCAGTCCTCATTTCTCCTCTGGAATTTCTTTCCAAACCTTGTTCTCCTATTCTGTTTATTTTTTAATTTCAAAATTACTTAAGAGTTTGCATTGATTCTTCCACTGTATTTCCAGGTTTGCATTCGGAGTTTGCGTTTGGGAACTTCGGTCTAGCTGATCCGGATTTATGCAGGAACGCAACAGAATAAACATATAAACATAAATACAGAGATGCAGCGGAAATAACAATTCATTTCATTAATATCCAAGAACTGAAATTTGCTTACAGATAGAATGGAAATAAAACTAGCTAGGGCGCTGGTAGCTATCTCTGAGAAGAGATGTGGCGGCTATAGGCCTCTGAACTGAGTTACAATGAGGCTCGAGGGCCTATTTATCATTTAGAAACAATGGGAAATCCTAAATAGGAAAAACCCTAACCCTGGGAGATGAAGCGCCAAAACTATGGGCCCCGTTTGGGTAAATTGGTGTTTCAACTTCCCAGGGGCGTAACTTTGGCATACGATCTCCATTTGACGCGTACCATACCTCGTTAGAAAGATCTATCCGAGGACTACAAATTTGGAATGAGCAACATCGATCCATGGACCCATGTTGCTCTCCGTTTTCCCAAAAAACGTCGTTTAGGGCCTCAAAACGGCTCCGGAAGTTTAGGACCCGAAAAACTGCTAAAAATAGTAAACTGTGCCGAAACTGAAAAGCTGAAATAGACAATGGTGGAGCCCCAAGTGGAATAGGCGGGTGACCACCAATATCCACCTGGATCATTCCTCCCCCCTTAGGAAGCAATGGTCCCCATTGCGTTAAGTTCCTCCATGAGATGAGGAAATTTCTGCTGAACTTGGTCCCTGGTGAACCACTTTCCTTGGTGCGGGAGTTGGCCAGCTTTGACAACCCGATATAGTTGGATCTTCTGCTGGCGAGTGTTCTTGATTTGCATGTCCATGATGCAATCTGTGGTGGCCTGTTCCATGCAGTCTGGATTTAACTCGGTTGGTGTGAGTTGTTCTGCAATGTCCGAGGTGTCCAGTAGAGGTGGGAAGTAAGGACGAAGGCGATCCACATTGAAGACTGGGTGCAGACCAAGGAATGGTGGAATACTGAGCTCGAATGCATTGTTCCCTACAGCCTTGGTGATGGTGTACGGCCCGTATCGGAGCGGGCGAAGCTTGCGGTGGGGTCCAGTGAGGCGCTCCTTCTGCAAATGTAGCCATACTTTGTCACCCACCTGGAATTTGTGTGGCACCCGATGTTGATCATGGCGTTGCTTGTACTTGGCATTGGCTCTGTCCAATATATCATGAACATGTTGGCGGATGTGTTGAATGCGCTCGATGAAGCTACTGGCTTTGTCAACTTCAGACTTGACATGAGCTGAATTGGCCTGAGCAGCTGCAAATGGCATGGCTACGTCAATGGGGCATAGTGGCTGGAATCCCAAGCCCACCTGAAAGGGGCTATGGCCGATTGAGCTGTGGAGAGCCCGATTATAACTATGTTGTACATAAGGGAGGCTCTCGTCCCATGTGCGTGGATGCTTTGAATTGTACATGCGCAGAATGTGTACAATCATTATGTTGACGACCTCTGTCTGGCCATCTGTTTGGGGATGGAAAGCTGTGGACTTGGTGAGCTTTGTGTCCAACATTGACCAGAGGCTGGACCAAAATGTGCTGAGGAACCTGCTATCTCAATCTGATATGATAGACTGTGGGATCCCAAAGTGCACCCACACTCGTTCAAAGAAGAGTTTAGCGGTGGCTTCTGCTGTGATATTCTTCTTACAGGCCGCCATGATGGCCATCTTCGAGAATCTGTCAACGACCACGAAAACACAGTCATTTCCATTCTTAGTAGAAGGTAGGCACGACATGTAATCCATGGAGATGGATTCCCACGGTCGACTAGGGGTAGGTAGTGGAGTATATAGGCCTTGCTTCTTGATGGTCGGTTTGGCAATGGCACAAGCGGTGCAGGATCTGATGTGCTTCTCGACATCCTTTCGAAGGTTCGGCCAATAGAAATACTTCTGCAGGATTGCTACTGTTTTCTCGACCCCGAAATGCCCAGCGACTTGACTGTAGTGTGCTTCCCATATCATCTTAGCACGCTCGCTTGAAGGAACACAAAGGTGTCCCATGTGACATAAAAGTGCATGATTTCCTTAGAAGTGTATTGTCCTCCATAATCTGATCTCAAAATATTTCTTTACTTTCCTGTCAAGCTCTCTACTCCAACTTTTAATTCCTTAAATTTTTCAAAGACTTCATCCTTGGTATTCATGAAATAGATCCATGTCTTTTGAGAGAAGTCATCAATAAAAGTTACATAGTATAAAGAGAATCCGAGAAATTTCAGTAGCATTGGACCAAACACATTAGAATGGACTAGATCCAATATTTTCTCGGACCTACTTTCACTACTTGGAAAGGATTTCTTGACATTCTTCCTAATCTCACAACCTTTACATACTCCTTCATGCTCCATCTGCAATTCTGGAACACCTAAAACCATCTTATTTAAAGCAAGAAAAGCTATTTAATGAATGTGAGCATATATTCTATGACACATTTCACATAAATTGGTATCATTATGCACTAATCCTTGAGCGGCTATTTTCAAATTATATACAATCGTCCTTCATGAACTCCAATTACTCTAGCACAGTCTATAATTGAGCCCTTGGGAAATATAAGGACTTGTCCATCAACAAATTCTACTCTAAACTCTTTATTTTCCAAAAGTGAAATAGAAACCAAATTCTTTTTCAAACTTGGTACATGTAGTATGTTGTTAAGATGAATGTTTTCACCAAATTCCAGCTCAATGGATGTTAAACCAATATCATTGACTACATAAATATTGTCATATCTAAGCTCTACTTTTTGTGATGATCTCCTTTCCATTAGACTTGTGATATTTTCATGATCTCCTGCCATATGTCTTGAGGCACAACTATCTACAAACCATAAGTCATTGATATCTACAACAAAACCTGTAAGAGCATGAAAATAGAAGAATTTTGTCACCTCGATTTTCATTCTTGGGTTTATTTGGATGTTCATAAATGTATGCTATGGTGGCATGTTTCTTTCCCTTTCTCTTTATATAATTGGATCCTTTAGGACATTAACTTTTATAATGACCAAATTTATTACAATGATAACATTGAATCTTTGACATATATCTCTTACCCTAAGGAGAAGGTCTTATACCATCATTTCTTCTTTGGAAACTAAACTTCTTTGTTACTCCAACCTTCTTGGAATACGATGCAAATTCTTTAGTCACCTTATTCATATCTTTGAATTCCTCCTTTTGATATAGGTCTAGATTCTTCTTGAGTACATGAGGTCCATAGTTCTTAAAAAATTTAAGTCTCCTTTCTGCCACATATACTAGATGCAAATGAGTCCCATGATTCAAGTAAGCCATTAAGTGTTTCAGTCACATGTTCCATTTTAGAAATAATTTAATTAATTTCTTCAAGTTGATCTCTTAGTTGAGATATCCTCGTGAATATGAGGCCACAATACCATTTCCTGTCATTTTAACACCACGAGGCTCATTTTTCAAACTCATGCCTTGAACAATGTTATTTATGGTTGTATAATCCAAACAATGCATCATACATCTTCTTTGTAGTTTCAAGAGAATTATAAACAAGTTTTTTATCTTTTGCTTCACGTGCATAGGTTTCTTGAGGTGTTTGTGAGTGTTAAAATAGGTAAATGAGTTGAGTTTCATGTTAAATTCATAAGAAATTTAACTTAAAACCAAAGTACTGAACAAAAATAATAACATGTACAATAAACCATCAAATGATCCATTAACACGGTGTTTTGATGAAGGAGTTCACCACTCCTGGGCTACACCTCCTTGGTCCAGCTTCCATGGCTTAGGCCTTTGTATTAGCTCAAATTTAAAAAAATTGTTGTTCAAATTTATCTATTGCTCCTAAAACCTGCTTCAATGTGTTCAGAATATCCAAATCCTTTAGAAATGACTCTTCTTGCTCCCAATTTGGTCGAATTTTGCAAACATTATGGCTAAAACAGTTTGGCCTAGTAAATATCCACTAAATCTGGAGAATACTCTAGTTAAGGCCACCAAATTTGGATTTTGCACTGAATTTGGGGGCTTCACTGAATTCTTTGTCATTTTAAACTCAAATTCAATTAATTTAAGCGGGTTTTTCACTGTTGGATTAGCACTATAAGTGCATTTTAACATAATTATGCATTAGCATAAAGGTTAGTGCATAAACAATAGTTATGGTTGATTAAACCCATAATAAAAGTTAATTTGTGCATTAACCTTAAGCGATGTGTCGTGGTCATATTTGTGGTCATGTGGGGAGGGTGTTGGCCCTCTCCATTCCCTCGCCAGATGAACCATTTGAATTTGAATATAAGGCAACTGCTATACATGTTAAGTTGTAACGTTGTGGTATGTTGGTATGGAGTGTGTGTTGTGTGGGGGAGGTCGTGTGGTGGAGCCCCGACCTCTGCCCAACCCATGTATAAATATTTTTCTCCACAATATGATATAGTATGAACTTTGATAAAATAAATTTTGACTATCCAACATTTGATATAAAGTTTGGACTTTGGAGTTATATTTAAAATCCGACTTTAACATATATGAAAATCAACCATATAATATGCGCCCAAACCTTGGATTTCAACCACCATATGAAATTAAGCCTTGAACTTGTTCCACTAGAGGGGGAACATGGCGGCCCCTGACTGCACCACATGTCCACCTCTTGTTGGACTATTCCAACCATAAAAAAAAATCAAATTCAACCTTAGGAGACACATAAAAAAAAAAATTCACCTTCCAAACTCTCCAACGAATCCTGCAGTGACACTTGTCACAGTGTCATTGGGCGAAAATGACAAAATATCCATTTTTTTCTGCCTTGGCTGCCATGTCACCATTCTGTATTGTTTTGCAATTTTTTTAGCTGTGTAGGAAAACGAACGACAGGCTCTATCTTCCTCATCTGGACTCTATTTTCGACGAAATGAATTGCTTCAGATTCTTGGTGACGAGGTATTCACTGTCATTCAGTTTCCATTCGATTTCGAGAACTTTCAGTTTTGAGCTTTAACACTAAGCACCTGATCATTCCTCCCCACTAGAAGCCTTTTTGACCCCAAAATCTCTTTGATTACAAATCATGTGGATGAGAGTACAGTTCCCTCACCCTTTGAGTCTCAATCCACTGAAATTTTCCCATTTTCATCAATTGGAGATTTTCACAAAAACTAAGCTTTTTCATTGACTCTTGTGATCTTCTTTTGTTGTTGTAGACACCATCATGCTGCAATTTCCATGAATTTGTAGAGAAGAAAATTGTACTTGCAGAAACAAACTTGTTCCTACCTCGATCATCAATAAAAGGAAACTTAAAAACTGTCTCACCTCGCACATTGTTATCATGGAAATTCTTAATTGCTCTTGCTTTGTACTTGCATCGACTCTTGACCAAGAATTTTCTCCATTTCCATGTATCTTTTGGAAATAAAAAACAAGAACTTTTGGAACTCATGCATTCTTTGTCAAATTTCTTTGGCGCTTTCTCTTTAACCTTTGCACTCTCTTGCGCCGACATCTTGTTTCCAACACTAATGTTGACTGCTGCAAATCTATCAAATCTTGTTTACCTCCTTTCAAAGGAAACTTGTTAGAGTCTTGAAACATCTCATTACAAGCATAAGAAAATTTAATGAAATCAACTTGTTCATTTGATCCATCTTTTTGAAAGGCCTCATTCAAAACACCTCTATGCTTGAACATTAACAAAGTCAATTTTTGACTTGCATTCACTATAAGAGACAAACTTGTCTTCTTCTTCATTTCTCCTGCATGTATAAGAGACAAACTTGTCTTCTTCTTATGTGCTCTAACTATGTACTCAATTCCATCTTTAAACAAGTGATAGTTATTGTCATGGTGATGAAATACTAATTTCCTATCATAAAGATAAGGACTTCCCAAAACAATACCTGATATCTCAAGCAGAACCACATCAAGTTCAACTTCATCAAGAAATTTTGAATTGAAGGAAAACCTTAGTATGCACATCCTTGTTACCTGAAAATTTGCATTCTTGCATATCCACCCTTAAGGATAAGGTTTTGGATGTCTAACAGTTTCAAGGTTTAGCCTCTTAACTAACTCTTCAGAAATCAAATTAGCTTGAGACCCACTATCAAAAAGTGTGTCTATCTTGGTATGTTTAGAAATGACTCTAATATGAAAGCATTCAATTCTTATATCTTCATCTTGAGTTACATTGGAAAAATCTGAAGAACTAGTGCTTGCTATGTTCTTACCTTTAAAACCCATGGCTATAATTTTGGTTTCATCTCCTGAATCTGAACCTAAGTCATGTTCAATTATTGGAACAATTTTCCCCTTTTCTTTGGCTTTCAGTTTGTTTGGCTTCACTTCTGGATGAAGTTTCTATAAATGGTCTTCATCATGGCCATTCTTCAAACAATGTTTACATCTGAATCTCTATTTCTCTTGTTTCATAAATCTATTTCTCTTTCCTCTTCCCTTAAACTTGCCCTTTCCCTTACCCTCATACTCAAGGAAACCATCACTTTTCTCATCTATATTATGTTTCCCTCTTGCTTCTAAATGTGTGGCTTGAACACAAACCTCATCTATGTTTGTGGGATTGAACATGAGAATAGTGTGCCTAAGGTAACTATGCAAACCCCCAATATAATTTAACAAAGTTTCTTGAGAATACAAATTAATACCCAAAATAAGAGCTCTTCTCCTAAATTCATGAGTATAATCTTGCACACTTTTCCCTTTCATTTGTCTAAAATTTTACGAGTCCATAATGGCTTTTTGCATATAAGCTAAAGGATAAAATTTCCTTTTGATGGCAGCAATAAAACTTGACCAAGACAAGGAGATCTTACCATAGTTTCTCATATCTTCTTGAGTCCTTGCTTCCCACCATACAAGTGTTTATCCTTCCATCCTCAAATAATCCAATTGAATCTTTATGTAATCTTCATGAAGGTTCTAAATTTTGTAATAAACCTCCAATTGATGAATCCAATTATAAAACTTCTCTACATTTACCTCGCCATTATACATTGGAAGCTAAAATTTGACATTAAGTTTGAGTAAGGGAGTTTTTCCTTTTGTGGATTTTGAGTGAGTATGTGTAGTTTTGGTTGTGGAAGGGAAAGATGATGTTGATGGAGATGATGAGGAGTATGATGAAGATGGTGGAGATGGAGGAGGATTTCCTCCACTGCCCTTTGAATTCTTCTCTTCATCCTTCTTGCCTTCTAAGGTTCCCTATCCATGTGGAGACTTAGAATTCTCTCCAGCCATCCAGGTGTTCATCTCTTCAAAGAGGATCATAAACCTTTCAATAAATTCATAGAAAGACTTCTTGTATGCTTCCCCTTCTGAAAGACCTTCAGTCTCTCCAAAACTTGACATGATGGATACGGATTCAAGCTCAAATTCTGGTGCAACTTGTAACTCCTCAATCAGCTCAGCTTCTGGTGCAACTTGTACCTCTTCAATCTCAGCTAGAGATAAAACTTAAGGTGCTTCAAGTGCCGCTGTGAGTGAAAATTTGGGTGGAGATGGTGCCCTTGTGGCTCTCCCTTTTCTGGTCCTAACCTCAATACTTGCAACCAATAGTTTCCCCTCTCCTCTCTACAAATTTAACCTTGTAAGCATCACAAATTTACAACCATTAAAACCCTACTTGCACAAAACTCAAGCAAATAAAGAAAACACCCTTTGCAACCTTTCAACCAAGCTATGATACCACCTTGATATGAATCTGAATGTTAGTTTTGTTGTGCTAATTTCATCTTCAGAATTATAAACAATTTGCTGATCTTTTGCTTCATGTGCATAGGTTTCTTGAGGTGTTTATGAGTGTTATAACAGGTAAATGAGTTGAGTTTCATGTTAAATTCATGAGAAATTTAACTTAAAAACAAATTATTGAACATCAGTAATAACATGTATATAAAACCATCAAATAATCCATTAACACAGTGTTTTGATGAAGGAGTTCACCCCTCCTAGGCTACATATCCTTGGTCCAGCTTCCATGGCTTGGGCCTATGTGTTAGCTCAAATCTGTAAAAAGTGATGTTTACATTCATCTACTGCTCTTGAAACATGCTTCAACATGTTTATAATATCCAAATCCTTCATAAATGACTCTTCTTGTTCCTAATTTGGTCAAATTTTGCAAAAGTTATGGAAAAAACAGTTTGGCCTAGGAAATCTCCACTAAAACTGGAGATGACTCCAGTTAAGGCTGCCAAATTTGGAGTTGGTGCCAAATTTTGGGGCTCCGCCGAATTCTCCACCATTTTAAACTCAGAGTCAATTAATTTAAGCGGGTGTTTAACTGTTAGATTAGTGCTATAAGCGCGATATAACATAATTCCACATTAGCATAAAGGTTAGCGCATAAAAAATATTTATGGTAATTAAACCCGTATTAAAACTTAATCTGCACATTAACCTTAAGCGCTCTGTCATGGTCATAGCTATGGTCATGTGGCGAGGGGGTTGGCCCCCTCCATTCCCCCGCCAGATGAAACATTTGAATTTAAATATAAGGCAGCAGCTATACATCTTAAGTTGTAACGTTGTGGTATGTTGGTAATAGGTATGGAGCACGTGTTATGTGGGGGAGGTCATGGGGTTGAGCCCCGACCTCCGCCCAGCCCATGTATAAATATTTTTATCCATAATATTATATAGTATGACCTTTGATAAAATACATCTCGACTATTCAACCTTTGATATAAAGTTCGGACTTTGGAGTTATATTTAAAATCGACTTTAACATATATGAAAATCAACCATATGATATGTGCCCAGACCTTGGATTTCTACCAGCATATGAAATTCAGCCTTGACCTTCGTCCACCAGAGGGGGCGCGTGGCGGCCCCTGACTACACCACGTCTCCACCTTTGGTTGGACTATTTCAACCATAAAAAAAAATCAAATTCGACCTTAGGAGACATAAAAAATAAAAATAAAAATAAAAAATAAAAAATCACCTTCCAAACTCTCCAGCGAATCCTGACAAGTGTCATTGGGAGAAAATGAAAGAATATTCCCAGAATATCCATTTTTTCTAACTGGGCTTCCATGTTACCATTCTCTCTTGTTCTGCAAATTTTTTTAGCTATTTAGGAAAACGAACAACAGGCTCTATCTTCCTCATCCGGACTTTGTTTTCGACAAAATGAATTGCACTGGATTCCTAGTGATGAGCTCTTCAATGTCGTTTAGATTCCATTTGATTTTGAGTACTTTTATTTTTAAGCTTTAACACTGAGCACCTAATCACATATGTAAATATTTCGTCTCCCACTTCCCTCAATATGAGGAAGAAGTGATCCAAGTAGCTTTGAAATTTGACTTAATCTATGCACAATTAAGATATGTTTATATTGTCCTTTCTAATATTCCTTGGTCTGGTGCTGCTAATGCACCAGGGGCATCTCATGCTGCAGATGGTATCATTGGATCCATTTCACACCCTTAACCTCCACCATATACTCCACCTCTGATTTTTTATGGTCAACCCTATGAGGGGACCAATTCCTCTTACACTTATCCCCCTCCCAATCCTTCATATCGCAACACTTATCCAAGTCCAAGCGCTTCATATGCATATCCCCATTCGTATCAACAAATTCCTCATTTCTTTTCCTGGGATGGAAAATTTTTTCATAAAAATGTACATTTTTGGAAGTCAAGGTGAATACCTCCCTAACTAAGAGGGAATGTTGAACTTTGATAGTTGTGGTCTGTATTCAAATCAACCCTAAAAGGAAAAATAAAAATAAGGGAATTTAAAATTAAAGTTTGAACTTATTTTGCCTCCAAAATTCAAGTCGACTCCAACTATTCAAGTTAGCCCAACCAAGGAGACACGCCACTTGAGGCACCTTAGATCACTATATAAAGGTCACTCGACCTCCTCCAACAGGAAATTAACTCGGATCATCATCTCTCATTTTTTCACATGTTTGAGGATGAAAGGGAAGTCTCTACTATATGTTGCTACAAGAAGACCAATATTCTAATCATAAAAGTCTTGGATTTTTTCTATATTATGAAAGAGGTCAAAATCCTAAAGGCCTCAAGTATGTCGACTGAACGAAACATACTTGTACAGGATCTTCTATGAGAGGGTCTATGCCCTAGAAGGAAAACTTGTAATCTAAAATTGATGTACAGGTTGGGTTGAGGACTTGAGAGTATGTTGTTCATGGAAGAAGATTTGGTCTAGCCCTAGGAGTTTCCAGGTTATCTTATAAATCTCAGATTGTACTTTTTTGGATTGGATAATTTCTCCTAAGAAAATATTGTTGGGTTTTTCCGTAGTTAAGGTTTTCCTAGGGTAAAATTTTGTATCTCTTGTGTTTGGCTGTCTCTTTATGATCCTACTGTCATTACATTTCTATTGATATTTTCTACGTATAATTACTTAATGTTGTAATGAATTGTTTAATAAATCATTGGTTAATAATTATCATATTAGAATATCATGAAAATTAAACATGGACTACTAAGTGAAGTGTGGGAAAAACAACGCAATCAAGAGAAATCAATCATCTAACTCAACTTGTGATTCATACCAGAATACCTTTAACATTAGATGAAATCACATGGTTATGCAAATGGTTAGTGTACCTTAAAATATATGACCCATATTCCTCCAAGAACTATACTAGATGGTAGAAATCACTCACTTGAGCATATGTGGAGACCTCTTAAGAATAGCTATTTGTACATCATCATAGGGTTGTTGGTTGGTAAGAAAATCAAACAAGAGAAACAATTTTCTCTTAGGGGTTGCCCACTTGGGTGGGAAACAAGTATAAATGTCCCAAACCAAAAAGGATGACCCTTTTACCCTTCATGATTGCCCCAAAGAAAACTTCACAAAAACACTTCTAATCAATTGTATCTTGCATAAGGATGATGCTTTTACCCTTCATGCTTTCCCCCAAAGAAATATTCACAATACTACTTCTAACTCATTGTATCCTGCATATGAGAACTAATCCCTTCAAGAACTTTGCCTCCTTGAGACCTATTACAGCAAAATCTAGCACCCTAGTTGGGGATGCCCTAGATCCCAAACCATAGCAAGACCCACCACCACTATGACCATAGTAGTTAAATCCCTTACTATTTTTTGGGTATATTTTATCCCCACAAAGGATGCTTCCCCGACAAGAGAGGTTAGATGAATAAAGGGATCCTAGCCAAATGGCTCTCTAAGGAACTTTCAAATTTTACACCCTGAAATAGTCTTCAATAAAAGTATGGTTGCAAGTGAAAATAAGTCACTAGATCAACGAATTGATCTACCAAGATATGCTCAAACCAATTCCCTAACACATGTCACCTTGAATTTAATGATTTTCAAAAGAACATAAAGTGATGGAGAATGGAGAGCTAGTGGCTTGGCTCATTATTTTTGGCCATATGAATTAAAACAAGGACTGGGAAAATCATTGAAGACCTTGAATTGTGTGGGAAGGAAAGAGGAATAACCTCTCAATCCAACCCTAGTGACTTTCCAAATTAAGAGACTTAAGTTCAAGGAATGCAATCTAGTTTCCTTGATGGATACTTGATGAGAAATTTTGCATATGGAAAAAATAGAATTCATAAGAAATGTTGCAATTTTTAATATGACATACAACAAAACCAAAGTTCAATAATTGTAGGAAAATGGAAGATAATACTTACAAAAAAATATCACTATTCATACAAGCATCACTTTGTTGTTGAAAATTGGCAGCACAGAAATGAATTTCCTTAAATAAAATAAAATTTATGACAATTCTAGAGTGACTTTCTAAAAATAGAAAGTCACGTCTAGTATCTTATGTATAACTTTCCAAAAATAGTAAATCACCTTGTATCAATTGGGAATCAAGTATAGTTGATAAAAAATCACTCAATTTATCATTAATCAATCCTAATAGTTCAATTTTTACTTAATCATCAATATTATCATTACTATTGTCATTATCCTTATGATATTATGATATTATTATAAAAAATAAATTCACATCACCTTACCTTCATACATCACTCCCTTATCTCCTTAATGTCTCACATTACCCTACGTTACACTTGTTATCACTCTAGTAACTTTTAAGTTGTGTAATTTTGGTTTTAAGTCAAATAATTCTAGAGGTAACCACAAACCAACTTAAAACTCTAGGATCTAGCCTTCCTAGGGTTCAGAGAGGGCTCTCTATTTAAAGTTTAACTTTGTTTTAATTTGTGAGTATTAGGCTAGTTATGTAAGTGCAGCTTTGGTTTTGTTTTGTTTGATTTGGTGGGAAAAAATCACCTGAAAGGATGGATAGTGGGAAATCTATTTGTCCATTGGGCTATGGAGTCAAAATCAAGCAAACAGGACGAGGATCAAGGGAAAAAAGGTCAAATATCTTTAGGTCAAGATAGATAACCCTTGGAGATCTTGGAAAGTTTTTTTTGTGAGGTGGTATGATCGGGATAAAGGGCACTTAAGAATCCTTTGATCCGGAAAAGGAAGTAGTAGGAAGAGGTCAAATGAGAGAGGGAGCAATTAAGGGTTCCCTACACTGGAAATTAGAGGAAAACATATAAATGATAACTAGTTAAAAACAGGGTGCTCTTAACAAATCTTGTAGTAATACTCCTAGTTATACATTCAGATTTAGCATAAACATAAGTGGATGCATGTAACAAAGAAAGGAAACAATGACAAGTGAAGAAAATAATTCACTCCAAATAGCTCATCATAGGAAATCCTAAAGTATGATGCCAATTTGCTTTGATTCAACCTGCTACTCGAAATTTTGACACACAAAAGCTTTAAAGTCCAAGAAGAAATGACTATAACAATCCCAGCAATTTTTTTCCACACAAAACACTTCTAAAGATGAAGTATCTATACAAAATGTTTTACAAAATATCCTAGATGACTTCTAGGAATAATCTTAGGAAAATAAAATATCTTTACAATAAAAATAGAGACCGTTGCTTAACAAATCAACAAGCTATCTTATTTTGTCCATAAGAAATAAAAACATTTTTTAGGATAAAGCAGGTGGCTGCCTTGGTGTCCTCCTTGCTGGCCTTTAGATATTTTCTAAAATCTGACTTGCCTTGTCTGATACTCTTTCTCTAATACTCTTTATTCACTGATACTCTTTATCCCTTAGTCAAAACTGTTTACTGCTGTAAATAAAATCTGTTTTGACTGTCATTCTGAAAATTATTTTTTATCTTCTTTTCATCTGTTTGTTTTTATCCTTTACAGTAAATCTGTGAGAGCTTGCCAATCCTCATTTTTAGGAATCTGAATATTCTTTAATTTCCTAATGTTCTCATCAGCTTCTGTATCTAGCAAAGGTGGGCTTGATGACAAATAAGTGCTTGATCTCATACTGTCAGTAAAATAAATCTTCAAAACTCTTCAGTAACACTTTTCTTGTGGGGATGCCTTGACTTGTTGTCTTATTTACCTGTTCCTTGGCATATTCTCTTATCTTCTTGTCATAATAATTTTGAGGCATCAATTTATCATTAATAACCATGATATCAGGAAGTCCTTTTTGCCTCAAATTGGTGAACTTAACCATAAATCTAGTTATGGCAGTATTCATACCTTCACATTTTTCTTCAAGTTGCCTCATCAAATTTCTCTTTGTGGTGGCTTTCCTGATTTCTGGGATAATTGTTGTTCTGCTGTTATTTTGAGCTCTTCCAACTCCTGTCTATTCTTGTTGTTAAGTAAATTGATTAACCTTACTGCTTGTTCTGGTTTGTCAGCTAAATCAGTTTGAGTCTTTTGGATTTTTTCTTGGGCTGCCAATAAAAACTCTCTTTGCTAAAAAATTACCTGAATTGAAGGCCATACATCATGGATGGCTTCAATAACATTATTCCATAGGTAATTTTTTATGTATGATATCTGATCCTTCAAAGTTAATTCTTTTTGCAACTTCTTTAGCTCTTCACTCAATCTATTTGCATTTTGTTCATGTGTCTTATTATTTAATTGAGCTAATTTAGTTGACTTTTCAAGATTTTCAACCATTTTTGTCAATATGTTAATCTCATTTGTCTTCAAAGACATCTCTTCCATTTCTTTCACTATCTTGCTAGCATCATCTATAGGTTGTACTGCTGTGGTAGATGATTCAGTGGCTGATGTAGTGGAAGAAGCCACAGGCACTGCAGTGGCCAGTGGTTCTTTGGGTGCCAAATTTTCTCCTAAAGTTGAAGGCACTGTTGCAATGATAACTGGGATGACTGTAGGAATCACTGGTTCTTTTACTGTCTCCTTTTCTTGGACAATTTGGTCCATCTGTATTTCCATTTCCTTAATCTGAGCTGCCAAATGAAGAATTAAACTCATCATTTCATATTTTTCCTTCTGTTCCTATAAGATTTCTTTTGTCTGAGGATGCTCACTTTGAGGAAGTTTGATTTGTTTCCTCAAGGCTGCTATATCCTCATTTTTCTTTTTTACCAATGATTATGCTACTTTGATGTTTGTAGGATCATATCCTACCTGCAATACTAATTCTTCTAAGGCTTTTATCCTTAGATTTTTGGCATACAATGAAGCTTTGTCTATCTTCATTTGATCTTGCATGTTAGAGATGGTATTTTGTAGCTTATGAGCACTCATAGCTTTTGTTGTTACTGTGGAATATAACATCTCAGAGCTTTGCTTGTGAAACCCTATTTGATCTAATTCATGAATATTTTCTGTAGCTACTTCTAGATCAAATTTCTTATAGTCAACAATTGTCTTTGGAACTGATACTGTTGGCTGTAATACTGACATAATCAATTTTTTACTTGAGTAATCAAATGCTGATAGGAATCTATTTTGATTACCTATATTTTGTTTCAAGAACTGAGAGTAAATTTCAGTTTTGATTTCCTCATTCTTCAACTTGATTTGCTTATATTTCTCATTAATATCCAAATCCTTTTCCTCAGTTGAATGTGAGGAAGAAGCTTGCATGCTTTTCTGCCTTTCCATTAACTGTGTCTTCATTATTGAGTTGTTCTTCATTCTGATTTGGCTCATTGATAATTATAGTAGCTACATTTGTTTCTGGAAAATCTGTGTTGGTATTAAGAGGCTCTATTTGTTCAACATCTATTGTTACTTTTCCTTTACCTATTGTATCTAATTTTGACCTTTTATTATAAATTATCTTGAACTTTGTTTCTGTTGTAGCCTCTGCTACATAGGCTCCTTCTTCCCTTATTCTTTTGATGGACTTCTCTAGTTGATTTGTAGTCTCTAAGGTATGACTGGTATTACCTTTGCTTACTGCATCTATTAATGTATTTTCAATCCATTCAAGCTTATTGGAAAAAATTTCTATTTTTGGTTTAGCTTCATGTATAAAGGGTTTTAATTTGCATTTTACCCTTAGCTTGCTCAAGATCCCTTGTGGATCATAGTTCCAAGGGAAACTCTCTTCAAATTTATATTCCAATAGTTGATTTGTTGCTTCCTTTTCTGCATCCCTATGATTGCATATGAATGGCCCAATTTGATTTTTAAGTTTGAATTGGGTATTCTTCTTGGCTGCCATGAAATTGATTGAATCAGAATTTAGGATCTACCTGATATACTCCAAGGCAAAGATCCTCATTTAAGGATGTTTGGGTAACTTGTAAGGTAACAAGTTTGTCCCAAAAACTCTGATTTCAGTATATTTCTCATATAAAATACCAGTCACCAACCTTACTCTGCTCTGATAACTGCAATATCTTCTTCATTTCCTCACTTATTCTAGGTTGTTCTGTTTTGGTCAACATGGTGATCACCGGATGTAAAAATAATTCTGAAAACTATGAATAACTGAAATCTACACATTGTTTTCTAAGCAATGATGTCCAAAAAATGACAGATAGAGGATTGGCCTCTATGTCAAGTTTTTTAAGAGTGATTAGAAAATTATCTGATTGGAAGTATAGAAACATGTGGAAAAGGTAGGAGGTATATCTAAACACTCCCTCTATTTGCAAATTTGTCAACTGATAATGAATAATATCAGCAATGAAACCAGCAAAATCAAATATTACTGAAGGGGGTTGACCTGGAGAAAAGGTGGACAAGAATCCCAAAATGGATTCATTCACTGTGTTCATCAGTGAAATATCCAAGTATGAAAGAGAGCATGGAAATTACATGCCTTGATCCTTCAGGGAATTTCGCAGTAGAATATGGAGGATTTAACTTTAGAATTTCTACATGCAGAGGCATAAAAGCCTGAAAAATCATTAACCTTTTAGGAAAATCTAGGCCAATGTATAACTTAGCGAGGGCCTCAATAGACAAGGGGACTGCTTGGGGGTTAGGTTGAAGCTGCAACATTTGGTTAATTGACTCTGCAGTGATGGTAAATAGGACTTATTTATTGGCATTCACAATAGGTCTTTGTTCTGGAACATAGTACTACTGACACAATCTAATAATATCTTGACATGGGTGAGTTAATGGGACAACATATTTGGGCAAATTGGATTCCCAAATATGGACTTCTTCTTGATCATCTAAAGATTTCTCATAGCACCAATTATGGATATCTAGCAGGTTGAATTCAACTATGGAATCAACTATTTTATAATCAATATCAGCTAGGGGAGTGTGTTCAATATCAACGACTGGGGGTTGTAATGGATTGACAACAATAGCAGTATTTGGAGTCATGGCAGGGGTAGGCTTAGGAGCTTTAGAACCTTTAGGCTTGCTTACACTCTCTTTTTTAGGCATTTTGATCTTATTCTGCAAGTTTAGACAGTTTGCAGATGCAATTTACTTTTAGCAGAGGCTTAATTGGGAAAATTTGGCAAAGTATAGTCTTTTCTTTGGTTTTTCTTTTCATTTAGGCCTATCAAAGATATTTGGAGGCTTTAGAATTGGCTTGAAACAGAAAATGGGGGTTTTCTGAGTATTTTTTAATGGGAATAGGGCTGAAAACCCTTTTAAAAGGATCACAAAGGGTTTTATGGTACCTGCAGAAGCTTTTTGGCTTATCTCAGGGCTTGAAATAGACTAATAAACTGTGTAAACTCTTCAATTTCTTCAGAAATGGTGCGCAGCCAAGAAACAGGGTTTCTGGGAAAATTTTGCCAAAGTTTGGCCTGTTTTTGGGACTTTTTGGCAGTTTATTTAATCAATTCCTGAGACTGTTTGTTCTTTAAAAGGTTTTCAAATTGATTGTAGGTTTGATTTTTTTAGAAAAATACCTGTTGTAATGTAGGTATCGGCTTTTTGGAAGAGTTTCTTAAGGTTCTTTGTTGAGTTGAAGGCTTCAGTAAATTTTTTGGAGTGATGTGTAGCTCCTCAGTAGTATTCAGAGGTTTACTGGGAAAATATTGTAGGTTTCGGGCATAAACAAGGGCGAAAAATGGCTTAAAACTGTGTTTGTACAGTCGGGGAAACTTTGCAGAGGGTTTAAACGAGCAAGAGTGATATGAAATTAATTTCCAAAGGTTTTATTAAAACATTTCTTGCATTAGACTGGCATTGAATGCAAGTCGCATCAGGGGAGAGGGCAGTTTCAGAGTTTGAATGGATTAAAACCGCAAGTGGTTATCACGCAACTATTGGGTGGTAAGCTGTATTGAACTCAACCCACACAATCCAATGAAGAAAGGTCATGTGGAGGGGAGAGGTTAATGGGAAACCACCCATTTCGCGCGGCTTTGGCATTTGGAGGAACGCGCATCTATTCTGCGCGATATTGAATGTCGACCGTTAGATCTGGAGGTTGAATGCAAACGGTTGAGATTAGTTTGGGAGTTGCACTGGAATGATAGGCGGGGTCGGGTATTTTATATGAGTGGAGGGGTTTTGAACTTTAGCAATAGAAATTTATTTAATTCAAAAACCTTGGGTTATAAAAAATATAGGCGGGGGAGTAATGCAATGTATTTTTATTTAAAATATTTGTGAAATGTTTTAATAAAACATATGTGGGAGCTGGTGTATTATATAGTTTTAAACCTTTTGAATAGTTTAAAAACTATATGGGCGGGGTATTTAATTAATGATAAGTTTAGACCAAAGGGTTTTTAGGCGGGGTCTTTATTTTATGCACGTGGAATATTTAACTATGGTCTAAACTTCATAATAGTGGGTTTTGGGGGTTATTTAGTTATAGGGGAACTAATATCTACGGTAGGTGTAATTTTAGGGATTTAATAAAATAGTTTAAAATTTAATATGAAAAAGGGAAACAAAACACATATTATCTCTAAGTAACGTATAAAATAAAGCATTGTTCAATTTTATATGCACTTCACTAATACTTAGGATAAATGTAATTTGATGGTTTTATGAATGCTTTTGAAAGGATGAAGTTAATTATTTGGGGTTTATCTTTACTAAGTAAGAATGTGCCTTTACTTAGGAAAAAAGGGGTTTTAATTTATGAATGAAGGGTAAATGATGAAAAATGTGGGTTTAACATAAGAACTCAATATTTTTAACTAGCCAGTCATCAAGCCTTGGGTTCGGTCCCAATAAAAGTCAAATAAATGCTCTGACCCTATTTGACTGATAGCTTAGAATACTAAATACTTATATGGGAGGGGAAATTAGTGATTTTTCCCATTGATGCTTTATTACATGATTTCCCAACTGCTTTCTACCTAACCAACTTTATTTCTAACATTTTTTCTTCATTTTGTAGGTGCATTTAGACTTGCAACCTTAAAGCATTTTCTTTCAAAGCATAAAACTATCTAGATCTACCTTATTTCATCCGAGGGCTCAGATTAAACTGTTGAGATCCTCATTATTCTCTACCTATCTACTGATTTGTCAAGTTTAAACTGTTTGAAAAATCTTTATTCACTATCTAAAACATGAAATTGAAAGCATGAAGAGTTAATATTAATCTTTATTCACTATCTAAAACATGAAATTGAAAGCATGAAGAGTTAAGATTAAACTGTTTTAACTAATCATGGATTATGGAATTTATTGACACTTTGCACATAATCATTATTTTTGCAGTGAAAGTAAAAGTAGTGGCATTTGGACTTGCTCACTTTCAGATCTTATTTATTTTCTTTTGGGGTTTTACCCTCTTTTTGGCTTTTTTATTATTTTTTATTTTTTTCAAAATATGGGAAAACAACTTGTAGAAAGCAAGGTATGTACATATTTACAAGACTACCAAAGTCAATTCAAAATTTATGAACCCTATTATTCTAGGACCCTAACAACAATCTCTTACACTCTTATTAAAGTCTTGGCATATTCCTCTTTCACGCACATTGAGGGCATGTCACAAAATATTCCTCTTACGCTCTCTTTAAAGCATATGTTACACTCTCTCTTAAATGCATTAGTTACAAATGCATGCACACCTCTCCTTAAATTTAATTCGTTACCCTATCTCCTTAATGGCATGAGCTACAATTCCAAAAAGGGAATGAGTGACACTCCTCAAGGCATGCAAGATTCCTCCATTGAAGGCATGTGTTGCCTCTCTCCATAATGGCTTAATTTACTCTTCCCTATTTGGCATATGGGTTACTCTAATTCATGATCCTCCCTTATGGCATGAATTCATTTCTCCTCCTATATATCTGTGTATCATTTGTTCTCCCCTCACTACTTGTGCATTTTGAAAGAAGGATTTGAAATTGTGAGAGAGAGTTGGAGAGACATGAAGAAGATTGTGAGGAAGAGAGACCTTGAGAGTAAGAGCAGAACTTGAAGGTTGATTCAATGTTTGCATCAAGTGTTTCCATCAATGACATTCATTCTACATCGTGTTCAAATTTGGGTGATCTTATTCATTATCTTGATCTTGATCTCTCATTGTAAGTTTTATATTTGTTGAAAAATTGATACCTAATAGGGGAATAATTTGGTTGGGCTTTCCCCTTGTGGGTTTTTACTTGGTCATTGTACCTAAATTCTTTGTGTCTCATTTTGTTCTTGGTTGTCTTCCATTGTGTATTTGGTTTATTTTCTATCTAGAATTTATTAACTAATATTGCGACATAAATAAGTTTTGTAATAAGTGATTTTTATAGCATAGAACATCACATTTTAACATTTGTCAATTCAAAAATTATTTCCCCATTCAAAATATATCTTACCCAAGACAATTCGGCTCACTTAAAATATCCAAAGCCAATATTTACAATAAAAAACACAACAAAATCATATTTCTATAGGATTTCTCCCACAAAACTCCATGAGAATATGAGAGGAAGTGCAACTCTATTTATAGAGGAGGTGCTCAACTTCCCTCATAATAAAATAATAATTTTCTAAGCTAAAATCTCCTAAATTATCCTGAGGAGGGGAAAAAGGTCCTCTCAACATATTAATTAATCTAAACTAATATTAAGTGGGGCCTCTAACACCACATACAAAAACTGGGGGCTCAATCCCTCAAAAGTTGACCCCTTTCCACAACGAAAGGCAAAAAGAGGGTGTTGGTGTAACATCCAACCTCCAAAAACCTTTCAACAACATTGGTCGTCCAAGAAGTCTTCAAGTATGTGCATTAGAAGCTCATAAGGTAGGCACACAAGCCCAAAATTTCTTCTCTAGAGTCAATACAAAGGCTACAAGTATGTGAAGATGGCCACAATGCAGCCTCCAATTCTAACGTATTCCATATAGAAAGAAATAAATGATCCAGTCCCTCCCTTAGTGGTAGGTATTTAACCAAATTTGTAGCGATATCTGCAGTCTTTTTTAAAATGGACTAGTTTTCATTCCTTTTATAAAAAAAAACCATGCACACAGCCCCAAGCATAAGTATACACAACCCTTCAAATCACATTGATATTGGGGTTGCATGGCTGGCTCTCCAAACTTGGATGGGCTCCTTATATCCAACGTTGTATATTATCACTTTAGACTCTATTCAAGTTGGCTTTGCTCCCATATTTCATTTTAAAACTCCTTAATTCATCTTTGTAAGGTCAGCTCTAGCTAAAATACATGTTGATGCTTATAAATTAATGATCCCCCTTGACTGGGCCTTTATCTAAGCTCCATACTATCAAAAGGCTCCTCTGTATATATACAAGTTCATCATATTTCATCGGGGTCTTTAAGAGCACACCTTAGTCTTGCACAAAAAGAGTTAAATTTATTACAACCCATTGGAGCAGACTCCCAAACTTGTTGAAACGTATTGCTCTTATTCCTTAGCATATTTTATGATCATTATTAACACAAGAATAGTAGATAGAGGTTTTCGATGGAAATGCACCCTCCAAAAACACAAGCTTGACACTTCTGTGAAAGTGTTGTAACCAAATTGCACCCCACACCAAAATTTATCTCACCGGGCAGCTAGCAACTTCAGCCACATTTGGCTCTGCTGAAGGCATGGTGCATGTTTGTTCGGCACACAGAACTATGGATCACTCATCCAAATCCATATTTTGTGATATTCCTACTTAGAAATTTTTCTAAGAAATTACCATTTTTGTCGATTTTGAAGTTTCTCCATCATAGAATTACGAAAAGTGGGATAGGAGGACCCCGCCTGGCATTTTTGGCTTAAGGAGGCTCCAACATAGGAAAAAGGAGGAAAATTGAATTCCTGGTGGAAGGTTGGGGCAACCCCAAGAGGAATACACACCCCTTGGAGTAACTCGCACTTATGAAGAGAGAGAGAGAGAGAAGGGGTTGATGTATGTGGTCCACATGGAAGGAGAGAGAGCCCAATGATAAATAGGAGGAGAAGGCATCATTTGGGGGCTTTTGATAATTCACCAAAAGCACTGTCTTGTGCGCCTGAGCTGTTGATCCAAGTCTACAAATTTTTGTTCAAAACACAAGATTTCCAAGGGGAGATCTCACCTCATTCAGTGGACTTCAAGTGCCACCCTAGGGGAACCATTGCTGCATTTGAGGAATTGTTCCAGGAGATACTACAAGGAAATTTGAGCTACACCTGGAGTTGATTGGGTGCAAAAAAGGGGTCATGCATTCTTGTGGAGAGAAATTTCTGGGCAAGGCTAGTTCTGGGCTTTTAGGGGCACATTACCTTGGCATTTGGAAGCATTTTTGCAGTGGTTTGATGGGCCAATTGAGTGACCATCCTTCAGGTCAAATTATCCCTTCTTGGGCATACATAAAGTAAGATTGACTGGGCCTACATAGACACTTGAGGAGGGCACTTGGGGTGAGAGGCTTGACCGGGAGTTTGGGGTTGATTTTTGCTAGGGGTCATAAACAGAATTATTGGAGGGATTCCTTGGCATTTTTTGGAGGGCTTGGAAGCATATTCTTAGGTGGTGTGAATTACCCAACTGGAGATGATAACTCTAAACCCAATATTAGTTCTCTTCGTCTAAACTCTTGAGTATATATTTGCACACTTTGACCCTTTAATTTCCTAAAGTTTTTCCAATCCATGATAGCTTTTTGCAGGTATGATAATGGATAAAATTATCTTCTTATTGCAACAACAGATCATTCCAAGGGGTTGAGACATTACCACGTTTCTTCATGTCCTCTTGAGTTTTGGCTTCCCACCGAATAAGAGTTGCACCGTCCAACCTTAATGAAGCAAGTTGAATCTTGGTGTCACCATCCTTGATCCTTTGTATCCTGTAATACACTTCAATTTGATGAACCCAACTATCTAATCTCTCAGCATTTACCTCACCATTATATATAGGCAATTCGAATTTTATGTCAAGTTTCAACAATGGAGTTTTTCCATGTCCCTTTGGAGAATGTGCAAGTGTTGGTGAAGGGGTTGTTGTGGAAGAAGATGATGGTGAAGATGGTGGTGAGGATGGAGGTTAATAGAATGGTGGTGTCAAAGGTGTTTTGTCACCATTCCCTTTTGGAGGTTTGTCCCCATCTCCTCCATCTCCTCCTCGAGGCTTGGAGCTCTCACCATGCAACCTTGTGTTTCTCTCATGATAGAGAACTTTCACCATTTAAGTCATGTAAAATAATGATTTTCTGGAAGCTTTCTCATCTTCTGACATATTTGCAAGCTCTCCCTCATGTCCCATGACTATTGAAGCTTCGGGTACAATTTGAGGTGAAATTTGTGGTGGATATTGTGGAAAATTTTCTCTCCTTCTCCTTGACCTAACTTGAAGAATTGAAACCAAAATTTTTCCTTCTCCTCTCTTGAGCTTCAACCTTGTAAGCATCGCATTCACTTGAAAAAAAATTAAACCATCACAGCAACAAAGAAAACCTAAGCTTTGATACCAAACTAATATGTATGTGAAGTTGCTTGAAGATTCGTAAATTTTACAAGTGTTTGATTATGGTTTTAAGCCTCTTTTGTCAAATTATTAAACACATAAACATGGAATTAAAACTCATTTTTTGTAGAAACCATAAGACATTATCACCATAACTAAACACAAAGCAGAAAATGATGAAGGAGTTCACCTCTCCTGGGCTATGTCTCATGGTCTAGCTTCCAATGGTTGGGCCTCTTTCATTATGCTCAAAACAAAGGTGTTTATATCAAGTTATAATGCTCAAATGGCTATACTGATAGCTCCAGTGGCTTCAGAACTATCAAAAACCCATGTCTAGCCTATTTCTCCTCCCAAAAAAGCCCAAAACTGAAGAAGTTGTGATATCCACATGTTTTCCAGCAATTCGTCCTACAATTTCAAACTACTTGCAAACTGTCCTACAACTTAACCTGAAAAAGAACTAACTGAGCGAATTTTTCTCCAACCACCGGCGTAAATCGTGGGGTAGTTAATTTTCCCAATGTTTCCTACACATTGAATATTTTATTATAAATCGGGGGAGGGGGGTTCGGGCTAAGCCCCTGACCCCTGGTCTCGCCCCTTGTTTCCCATGGGCGCGTTGACTAGGGCTAGGGCTAGCCCCAGCCTAGCCCCCAAACGCACCCACCATACACCTTAAATAAAACATTAAAACTGTATGGTTAAGTAACATACAATGTGGTGCATTGGTAGGGCATCGGTCTTATTGCTCGGAGGTTCTGTATTCAAATCCGTTGGAGTGATTTCTGCCAATACCGAAATTTTGGTCGGCCACCAGGGCGCCACGTGGAAACCTCTGGTTGGCCCACGTGGCATTCCCTGGTTGTTCCAACCAACAAAAAATGAAAACGCTCCACATCAAAACCAATCTAAATGCAATAAGTGGCGCACTGCCATAGGCCTAAAAATTCAAGTCAACCATACATAATCGGGGTCCAATCAACAGTACAGACTCCTGATTAGGTAGCCCTGTACATCCAAAAACCGACAGAATGCGATTGCAGGAGCATAAAGAGTCAATATTTTGTGAAACGAGTTGCGCCGGATTGAGAACGACAAGATATACACAAGCACATAGGTTTCATTCCATTTTGAGAACTTCCAATTTTGAGCATAAAATTGATCCACTGGATCATTCCTCCCCACTGGAAGCTTTTGGACCCCAAAAGATTACTTTCACTTAACAAACAGATAAGGGCACATTTCCCTCACCCTTCCATTCTCAATCCATTTTCCTTTGCTTGGATTTGTACCCTTGAGCCCCACACGAAGAATTTTGTGTTTCCTTGTTTTGAAGTCCTTGTTTTTCTATCAAGGATAGTGTCTTGTTGCAATTCTTCAAGCTATTCTGGAGAGAAATCTTCAATTGAATGCATTTGAGCATTCTCTCCTTGATCTTCAATCAAAGGAGACTCATACAATCTAAAATTCTCAACATTAAAAACTGCATAAATTTTCATCTATGAAGGAAAATCCAACCTGAAGGCATTATTACCAATATTTTCCATAATTTTGAATGGACCATATCGAATTGGTTTTAGCTTTTTACCTTCTCCTTGGAGTCTCTCTTTGCTAATTTGAAGCTAAACTTCATCACCGACATGGAAATTTTGATCTACATGATTTTTATCATGTCTTGCCTTGTACTTGAATTGACTCTTCTCCAACTGTTCTTGAACTATTTGATGTACTAATTTAACTTCCTCAATTAATCTTTTAGCTTTTCCTATGTCACTATGACCATCAATAGAAACATCTTTCCCATAGATAAAATCTAAAGGAGATTTAGGAAAGTATCCCAAACATGCCTCAAATGGTGAGATTTGAGTCGAAGAGTGTTTGGCTCGGTTGTAAGCATGTTGAATATAGTGCAAATGTTCATCCCACAACTTAGGATGCTTGTTGCAATACCCAAGAAGAAGATGTATCATCGTTCTATTCACCACCTTGGTTTATGGATGAAATGTTGTATTATTTTTTTAATTTGGTGTCCATGAGTCCCCACAATCTTTACCAAAATTTTTCGACAAAGCGAGAATATAGATCACAAACAATGGATGTGGGAAACCCAAAATGCACCCATACCTTCTAAAAGAATAACTGAGCAGTTTGTTCAGCTATAACCTTCTTTTTACAAGGCATCAAAATACACATTTTGCTGAACCTATCCACAACTACATGAAGATAATCATGAGCTCTCCTAGACATAGGTAGACCTCCTACAACGTCCATAGAAACACTCTCCCATGGATGAGAAGGTACAATAATTGGTGTATACAATCAAAAATTTCTATTTCTAGGCTTACTGACAACATATAATTAACATCCTCTTACAAATTGTGACACACTTTCAGGCATACGAGGCCAATAGCAATACCTCTGAAATTGTGCCATCGTCTTACCTACACTGAAATGACCAACAATAAGAGAAGTATGTGCTTCCCTTATGATGTTGACTCTCTCCCACTGTGGAATATAGAGCTTGCCAAGATGGTGCAACAAGTTAGCATGCACATGATAATCCAATTCCTCTACTTGGTTACCTTGACACAAAGTCACATATACATCTTTGAAATCATTATCTAAAGCATATTGTTCAACATAGCTCTCATGCATGGCAGAATTATGCTTAATAATAATGGATGCACTAACAATTGGTCTAGAGAGCATATAAGGAACCTTGTTATAGATATCTTTATTATACCTTATCACCAAGCGGAATTGTCAAAGAAAACCCATCCATCGAAAGTTCCTTGCTTGTTGCAGCTTTGTTTGTGATTGCAAGTATTGCAATGGTTGATCATCTGTGTGAATGATTTTTTCTTTACCCATAAAGTAGTGTTTCCAATTTTTCACACTTTGCACCAATGCATCCTTGTCATATGTAGGATAGTTAATCACTGCACCATTAAAAGTTTCTGAATGAAAACAGATGGGCTTACCATGTTGCATTAGGAATGTGCCCATGGCATAGTTTCTTGCATCAATTTGTATCTCAAATGACTATCTCAAGTCTAGAAGTGAAAGTACAGGAGCTAAAATGATATTTTCCTTCAATGCATCAAATGATTTTTGCTGCCCCTACCTCCCTACAGAAAGAATTGTTTCACACTTGTCAATGCATGCAATGGAGCTGCGATAGAAGAGAAGTTAGCAAAAAACTTCCTCCAATATTGGGCTGCTCCCAAAAAACTTCTAACCTTTGTCCCTATTTTGAGCCTTGGCCAATTCAAAATGATGTCAACCTTGGAGGGATCTATTTTCATCTCACCTCCTCAAACAATATGACCCAAATAGACTAAGGAATTTTTCCCAAACTCACATTTCAACATCTTTAAAAACAACTATTCTTTCTTAAGACATCTAATACTTTTTTTGACATGCATGAAATGTTCTTCACGGGACTTGATAAAAATTAATATGTCATCTAAATAGACTATCACAAAGTCATCTAGAAAAGTCCTCAACACATCATTCATCACATGCATGAAAGTAGCAGGAGCATTACAAAGCCCAAAGGGCATAACCAACCATTCAAACGAACCTTGTTTTGTTTTGAATGTTGTCTTCCATATGTCTCCTTCAACGATTATAATTTTTTGATAGTCACTCCTCAAGTCCAGCTTAGTAAAATACACAACATATTTCAGTTGATCAAGTAAATCATCAATTCTAGGAAGTAGGTAACGGTTCTTTACGATAATCTTGTTCAATGAACGGAAGTCCACACACATGCGCCATGTTCCATCTTTCTTTGGAACCAAAACAGTAGGCGAAAAGCATGGAAAAGTACTTGGCCGGATGATTCCCTTGTTAAGCAACTCTTGGATTTGTTTTTT
The DNA here is from genome assembly GCA_034641835.2 of Pinus albicaulis. Lineage (NCBI taxonomy): Eukaryota > Viridiplantae > Streptophyta > Pinopsida > Pinales > Pinaceae > Pinus > Pinus albicaulis. The sequence goes on from CM076571.1 coordinate 787,917,997, forward strand.
AATTTCTACATTTTCCATCATTGTCATCCTATACATTCCAATGTTAGGAAGAGGATAGTCTTACTGCAATTGGATTTCATGTTGGATTCCTCTTTTGGGAGGCAATCCCTTAGTCTCCTAAAACATCTCATGATATTGGTTAAAAACCTCAACCAAATCAGATTTCAACTTTAAATCACAACCTTGCAAGGCTTCATTATCAACATCATTCTTTTGTTTGACCATTAAAAGCAAAAAATTCTTGCTAGTGTTTATAAATATCTTCATTTGTCTGGCATTCACAAGTGAAAGATTTAGTTTCTGTCGATGTGCTCTAACAATGTACTCAATACCATCTTTGAACAAGTGATACTTTTTTTCATGGCGATTAAAAATATCTTTCCTAGCATAAATATATGAGCTTCCCAAAACAATACCGGAAATATCAATTGGAACTACATTAAGTTCAACTTCATCAATAAAAATTTTTGTAATTGCAAATCTAAGTATGCATATCCTCGTCACTTGCAAATTTGCATTCTTACATATCCAACCTAAAGGATAAGGTCTCGGATGAGGAATGGTCTCTAAATTCAAATTTTTGACTATGTCTTCAGAAATAAGATTTTCTTGTGAACCACTATCAAAGAGTGTATCAATTTTGGTATGCTTTGAAATAACTCGAATATGGAAAAGTTCAATTCTTGTTTTCTCATCTTGAGTATCATTAGGAAAAATTAAAGAAATAGTGCTTTCTATGTCCCTACCTTTCAAACCCATCGATGTGATCGTTGTTTCATCTCCCGAATCAGACCCTAAATCATGTTGTGTAGTTGCATCTATATTTTTCTTCCCTTTTTTGTTAAACTTTTTTGGTCTCATCTCAAGATGAAGTTTCCAACAGTGTTCTTCATCGTGACCATATTTTTCTGAATGCTTGCATGTTCGTTTTTCTCCCTCTTTCTTGATGGAAGCATTCTTCTTCCCTTGTCCTTTGAACTTACCCTTTCCTTTGTCTACACTTTTAAATGGATTTTTGTTGCCCTCTTGTGGAACATTTTTCCCTCTTGCTTCTAGGTGTGTAGCTTGTTCACAAAGCTCATCTAAACTTGTAGTGTTAAACATGAGTATGGTATGTCTCAAATAGCTATGAAAACCTCCAATGTATCTCAGCAAAGTATCTTGAGATGATAAATATGCACCCAATATTAGTGCTCTTCTGCTAAAATCTTGAGTATAGCTTTGCACACTTTGACCCTTTAATTGCCTAAATTTTTTCCAATCCATGATAGCTTTTTGCATGTATGCTAATGGATAAAATTGTCTTCTTAGTGCAACAACAAGATCATTCCAAGAGGTTAAGACCTTACCATGTTTCTTCATGTCCTCTTGAGTTTTGGCTTCCCACCAAATAAGAGTTGCTCCTTCCAACCTTAATGAAGCAAGCTGAATCTTGGTGTCACCATCCTTGATCCTTTGTATCCTGCAATACACTTAAAGTTAACGAACCCAATTATCTAATCTCTCAGCATTTTCCTCACCATTATACATAGGCAATTCAAATTTTATGTCAATTTTCAACAATGGAGTTTTTCCATGTCCCTTTGGAGAATCTGGAGGTGTTGGTGAAGGAATTGTTGTGGAAGAAGATGATGGTGAGGATGGTAGTGAGGATGGAGGTGAAGAGAATGATGGTGTCAAAGGTGGTTTGTCACCATTCCCTTTTGGAGGCTTGTCCCCATATCCTTCATCTCCTTTAAGGGGGTCATGCCAAGCCCTGGCCCTTGGTCCCACCCCTTGTTTCACGTGGATGGAGTGACCAGGGCGAGGGCTAGCCCTGACCCACCCCCCAAACGTACCCACCATACACCTTAAATAAAACTTTAAAACTATATGGTTAAGTAACATATAGTGTGTCGCATTGGTAGGGTGTCAGTATTGCTACGCGGAGGTTGTGTGTTCAAACGTTGGAGTTCTTTCTGCCAATACAAAAATTTTGGTCAACCACGACGGCACCATGTGGGGACCTCTGGTTGGCCCATGTGGCATTCCTTGGTTGGTCCAACCAACAACTAATGAAAATGCTCCATATCAAAACCAATCTGAATGTGAAAAGTGGTGCACTACCAAAGGCTGAAAATTTCAAGACAACCATGCACAATCAGAGTATAGTCAGTAGTACGGATTCCTGACTGGGAAGCCCTGTACATCCAAAAACAATTTTTTTAATTATTTCCAAAAACGGACAAAACATGATTGCAGGAGCATACAAAGTTATTTTTTCATGAAACGAGTTGTGTTGGATTCAAAACAATGAGATCTACACAAACACACACGTTTCATTCCATTATGAGAACTTTTAATTTTGAGCTTAAAATTGATCCACTGGATCATTTACAATTTCATGCAATCCCTAGGATTAGGTATCAACATTACCCCCATTAATCTGAAGGGATGTTGGTGAGTCCAAGCATCGTTCTGAATCTTTCAAACTTTTCTCTTCCAAACACTTTGGTGAAGATGTTTGCAATCTACTCATTTGTGGAATAATAGCGCAGATGGATTGTCTTGGCCTCAACATGATGTCTAATCAGATGGTATTTTGTATTGATGTGCTTAATTCGATCATGGAATTTTAGGTTCTTGGACAAATTTATTGCAAATTGTTGTCGATCATGAGTGGAGTTGAATGCACTTGTTTCATCTGCAAATCTTCCAAAATTTTCACGAGCCACACAATTTCCTTTGTTACTTCAGCTGGTGACACTTATTCTACCTCAGTTGTGGAATTTGTTGGAACTATTTTTTTACGTCATCTCCAGGAGACAACTCCCGATCCAAGACTCATAGTATAACCTGAATTAGATACCCTAGTTTCTTTGTCTCCATCAAAGTTTGAATTAGAGCATACAATCAAGCTGAAGTCGCCGCCTATTTACACTTGAGTCCAAAGGCTTGAGTCCCTTTCAAGTACTTTATAACTCTTTTTGTAGTAGACGAATGTCCCTCACAAGGCTTTTGGATAAACCTGGAGAGGATTCCAACAACAAATGAGATGTTTGTTCTTGTAGTAGTCAGGTAGTTGAGACTTCCTACACATTTTCTATACTTTGTTGCATCCTCAAATTATTTTCCTTCAATGGATGTGAGCTTCAAGTTTTGTTCCATTTGAGTAGTCAAAGGATTGCACTCTTCCATGCTAAACTTGTTCAATAGATCTCCAATGTACTTCTTCTGTGAGAGGAATATAAACTTAGGATGTTGAGTTACTTCAATACCAATATAGTAGTGAACATATCCCAAATCATTCATTTCAAAACCTTTCCTCAATTCCTTATTTATGGATCCAATATATCTCTCATTGTTCCCTGTCATCAAAATATCATCTACATACACCACAAGATATACAACTGTTTTTCCAACTTTCTTTACAAACAAAGTTGCATCATCAAGATTATAATTTTTTAAGTTAAGTTTTAGAAGATGCTCAATTAACTTATCCTACCAAGATCATAGTGCTTGTTTGATGCCATACAAGAATTTTACAAGCTTGTATACTTTGTGTTCTTGGCCCTTAACAACAAATCCTTCTGGATGGAGCATAAAAAAATTATCCTTTAGATCTCCTAATCAGGAGCTCAAGTCTGAGCTATGGAAAAAGCTCAAAATTTAAAGTTTTCAAAATCACTTGCAACTTGATCGACCAGATAATGTTCATAATTACGATCCTAACGCCGTGAACGGCACTCAAATCCGATGTCAGATGTGGAAGATATTCAAGTTTTAATTTTTCCCAGTAACCTTCAAAATAGCACTTTGGAAGGCAAAAAATGGCATATTTAGAAAATTATTTTCTTTGGTAAAATTTCATTTTTATTAAAAAAATGGATGGCCTATCAGTGGGTGCTACGTGGCCTGACTGGAGGCTGCCACATGGCCCCAGGCCTACTGGTTAAATATGGTTAAAATTTGAATTTGAAACATTTTCTTGATTCAGTCAGGCCGACCCAACCCTACCCGGATGGGCACGGGTCACCCGCAGGTGGTGTCGACCCGTGAACATGGTTGGGTGTGAACGGACGTGTCAACTGTGAACGTGGTTGGGTGTGAACGGACGTGTCAACTATGAACGCGGTTGAGCAGTGAACGAACCCTGGTTGGTTGTGAACACAGTGTTGAGCAGTGAATGTGAACCTGGTCAGGAGTGAATGTGAACCTAGTCAGCAGTGAACGGACCCTAGTTGGTCGTGAACGCAATGGCAGGTCAGAAATGAACGGAACCTGGTCAGTTGTGAACGGATGGGTCAGAGCTGAATGAGGGCGGTTAGTAGTGAACACAGTTGGAGTTGAACGTGGGTCAATTCTAAACGAGCGTGGGTCGGAGCTGAACGTGATGGGTCACGAAGAAACGACGGATAAACACTAACCCCGATAGTTAACCTCTGAAACCTCCGCATGTGAACGCACCATAACACTGCTAGTTAAATTAAATGTTCCACCAACTTGAACTCACGATTCTTCCAGATCAGGCTGTCCGCCTTTTTAGTGGAGTTATTTGTAGTCCTTCCAGTTTTGGCGGAGTTTCCTTAGGCCAACCTGGACAAAACTTCATTTGGACATAACTTTCACTAGACAGAACCTTTTGGAACGAATTTTTTTTTTATTTCAGGTATTCAGAGAATTATGAATCCATTGGAATAGGTTGTAGAGCCATTGGAGTTGATCTTTAGCCCATTTTTCTTCAGGGAAGAAATGAAAGCCATGAGGGCCAAGAGGGAGTTGGAGCTGTGTTGAGCTATGGTTAACCATTTGAGGTGAACCAAAAGTCATTTTAGAATATTTTCAGCATTCTAGAGCCATTGAGACAGGTTCCAAAGGCAGTAGAGGTGTTCTACAACCATTTTAGCTTCAGGGAAGCTTTTTGTGCCATAAGGGCCATTTTTAGAGCTGTATTGGGTTGTACCTCTCTATTTGAGGTGATTCAAAAACCATTTTCAACTAATTTCCACCTTCTGAAACCAATGGAAGAGGTTTCAGAACTGTTTGAAGACTTTTAGAGGCCGAAAACCTTCAGGAGAGTTTTCAGGGCCACCAGGGCCATTCTGGGGTTGGAGTTGTTTTGAGTTGTACCTCTCTGTTTGAGGTGAACCAAAGATCATTTTCAGATAATTTCTACCTTTTGAACCTACTGAAAGAGGTTTCAGACCTGTTTGAGGACTTCTACAGCCCGAAAAGCTACAGAGGAGTTCAAAGAGTCGTCAAGGCCTTATTGAAGAAATCATTGTTTATGGTAATTCTTCACTGTTTAGTGAATTTGGAAAGGCATTCTTAGCTTTTTCATGTCTTCTGAATCAATATTTGCATTCATATTTGTATATTGAGACACTTTTAAACTTGTATTAGCATTTGAAAGCATTTTAATACAAGAGTACAAGCTCATTTTGGGAGGCTTGATCCAGCAGACGTAGCCCAGGAGGGGTGAACTGCTCTCCAAACATCTGTGTAATGTTATGCTGAAGTTATCTTGCTGAAAATTTCTGATTTAATATGTTAAACAAAAAATTAAATTAAATTCCCCTCATACATAAACTCATAAACAGTTAAGTGTTAACTTCTACAAGTTCTAAAGACAGAGTCTGTAAAGGGCCAGGTAGCCTCTGGATCTCATCCTTTTATTAAAGGTGACATATCTAGTAGATGCCCCTATAGTCAATCTCTGGAACAGATCTAAGAATTTGCATTAACTCTTATACAGTTACCGAAAACACTTTGTTTTATACAACAAAACATGGAGAATTTTGCACACATTTAATTAATGGAAATGGATACCTTGAACACATTTTCAAGTACTTCCATTTTCAGATCATCTCCATTCAAGAAAGAAATTTTTACGTCCATCTAATGGACTTTCCAACTGTTTTGAGCTGCCAAGGAAAAGAGTTTCTGGATGGTAGCCCATTTTTTTGTGGGGAAAAAAGTCTCCTCATAATTGACCCCTTATTTTTGTGCAAAACCTTTTTCCACATGCTTGGCTTTGTGCTTGTAAATTGAGCCATCAACTTTGTACTTGTTATTGTAGAACCAATTGCATCCAATTGGTTTGGTTCCCGATGGAGGATCAAATAGCTTCCAAGTGCCATTATTTATCAAGGCATCATATTCTTTCTGCATCGCTTCATTCCATTCAACATGAGAAGAAAATTGTTTAAACAAAGTAGGTTCAAAATTTGTAGACAAATTCAATTCAAAATTATAAGAAACATCCATATCAATAGGTTAATAAGAATCATCTACATCACCTCCATTTTTCCTGGTGGAACTTCTTGTTCTTGTCTTTTCAACCTCATCAGGATGAACATTTTCAAGTGTCTTTGTCGGCCATTTTGGAGGACCTTTCTGAGATGGCCCAGGCTACTCAATTGACCGAGTTGGGTTGAATCAACGTTCAGTCTCCCAATTTTTTCATTCACATCACTCAAAGTGTCATCCGTGGGTGGATCTTCATGTGGGGGAGAGAGTGCTTCTGAAGAAGATTCCATAGATTGATCCAGTTTAAGTGTCCATTTTTTTGTGGGGGAAAAAGTCTCCTCATAATTGACCCCTTATTTTTATGCAAAACCTTTTTCCACATGCTTGGCTTTGTGCTTGTAAATTGAGCCATCAACTTTGTACTTGTTATTGTAGAACCACTTGCATCCAATTGGTTTGGTTCCCGATGGAGGATCAAATAGCTTCCAAGTGCCATTATTTATCAAGGCATCATATTCTTTCTGCATCGCTTCATTCCATTCAACATGAGAAGCAAATTGTTTAAACAAAGTAGGTTCAAAATCTGTAGACAAATTCAATTCAAAATTATAAGAAACATCCATATCAATAGGTTAATAAGAATCATCTACATCACCTCCATTTTTCCTGGTGGAACTTCTTGTTCCTGTCTTTTCAACCTCATCAGGATGAACATTTTCAAGTGTCTTTGTCGGCCATTTTGGAGGACCTTTCTGAGATGGCCCAGGCTACTCAATTGACCGAGTTGGGTTGAATCAACGTTCAGTCTCCCAATTTTGTCATTCACATCACTCAAAGTGTCATCCGTGGGTGGATCTTCATGTGGGGGAGAGAGTGCTTCTGAAAAATCGAAGGCTTTCATAGTTTAAGTGTCCAAATCTAGCATGGCATAAAATACTTGATGGGAATGTAACTTCATCATAGTGAGAACTTAATGCAATTTTTTGTGCACGAGCAGAGGTACCTTGTAGCTTTAGAAGCCTTTCTTCTTCTATCCCTGTCATGACAAGTGAACGATCTAATTATTTTCTAACCTAAACCTTGCCATCAAACATATGAATGGAGTGTACTTTCTGGTGGATGTGAACCAAAGACAACAAGTTTCTCCTCAACTCTGGGAGGTATAGAACCCCATGTAGAAAAAAATTTGGAATACCAGGTAGTTTAAGCCTTTTTTTTTCAATTTTTGATGGCTTGAGTTTTGAGCAATATACAAAAAAAAATTATAAAATTCATGTGGCATATTGCTCATGAATCAAGCAAGTAATGATTTTCCTAAGAAGCAAGTGAAGCATTAAACAAGTCTTCAGTTACTCCAATATTACAATGTGCCACAACATAATGAGAAGATTCAATTGATTTAATTTTTTCTTTTCCATGAGTTTTACCTTTGGATTCATTTTTTTCTTGCTCAATTCTCTCCCAAGGCAGCTTATATATGGATGCATCATATCCATCTCTATTGCACTGTATGCAATGAAGATCAGATTTTTCTCCTTGAAATTGTATGCCCCCCCTGCCTCTGAAATTTCTTCTTCCTATTCCTCTTCGGCCACCTCTTCCTCTCAGAAGAATCTTGAGAATTATTATTCTCTCTATGTAAAATACATACAACTTATTCAGAAGAATGAGGAGTTATCTTCTTCCCAAAAGCCTTTTCTCAATCTGCAAAATTCTTCTCAAGGGAGTCAAAGGTAATCTCCTTGAGGTTTCCACTTGCTTGCAATGACTCAAGATAGTGTGAGTAAGTGGGATATAATGCCTTGACATAAGCTATGAGAGGTATGTTTATTTCAACACCAGTATTTTTAATTTCATGCATGATAGATCTTACTTCTGATGCTAAAGCAAGAGGGTCGTCATTTTTCAATTCAAGACTAAATAGTTTAATAATCAATTGAAAAACTTCAAGTTTTGAGTGTGAGTCATACAGTTCTTTTAATAATCCTTTTTGTTCTTGTTGTTCCAAATGAAGATCTCCTTGTTTGATGTAGGCTTTGCAGGATAATTTTATTCGTCTCCTTCACAAATTACTTTCCAAAACTCATTAAAAATGAGAGTGTTTTTTATTTTTGGGGACCACTCAAGATAGTTCTCCTTACTAGTGAGAACACTCCCACAATAGATATGAGTGAATGCATTCTAATATGTACTTAAAAAAAAATCACTATGTTTCCAATACTATAAAAAAATTGCAATTTTGTGCTAATTCTTTTTTATAAAGAGGTATATATGGGGGAGGGCTTATATGGGGAAGGGATGTCTAGGGGAGGTTTTAATTAAGGAAGGTAAGGCATGAGAGAGGGCGTAACTATGTATGGATTGGTGTATTCTCCACATAGTGGGAAATAATGTGTATTACAGTGGGTGAGTAGCGAGGGCTGCGTACAGGAGGTAGTTGCATACAAGAGGCACTTGTGTAGAGAGTGTGTATGGGGTAGGCGAGGAGGTTAGAGGAAACGGGGTAATGCAGGTGGGGAGTATACCGCAGAGCAACCTAATTCTGTAGAGCATACCAATTCGATGTCCAAGTGGGACTAATATGGTGATGTCGAGGAGCGTGGTCCGTGGACTATCCACTGGGAGCCAGAGAGCAGGCTTCGTGGGTGACTATGCGGACGAGAGCAATGCAGGTATCACAGTGGGAATTGAAGCGTTTGGAGGGAGGTCATTTATGGGAGATCATCAGTGAATATGTATGATTTGGCTGCATATATGGAGGAGGCAAAGAATATGTATGATTCAGGTGTCGAGAGCACTGAGAAGGGAGCAATGTTGAGAGAAAGGTGTACTATATCCACTGCGTATTACCATAGCTCAACACCAAGTCAATGCAACAAGGGTTAAACTAAAAGAGCTGACATTATAGAGGGAGGTTGACTGTAATAGGGGTCAACGATGTATGGTTGATGTCATGGGGAGGTGCTTAGTGTACTATTGCACGCAGAGTGTCATGCAGAGGATTCAAGGGACCATGGAACTGAGAAGGAGACAACGTTTTGTTGGTGTGCAGACAGAGTGAGTGGGTTGGAGAGTTATGCTGCAGTGAGGGAATCAACTGAGTGAGGCAGTGAATATGTTGGAGAGTGCAGAGGGATTTTGCATTAATGTCAGGATTTTGCAGAATGGTAGCAGTATGACTGAGATAGTTTTGCCGAATAGAGAAGGGAGTTACACGGGAAGGGAAGCCAAAAATGGAGTTGGCTCTGATACCATGCCAGGCTAGGAGGCAACTCCGGAAAAACTGAATTGATTTGCATTAAATAATGCACACAAATATATACATGGAGGGTGAGATTCTTGGGATTCATCCCCCAGTGTCTCTTCATCTCTTCATCTTCTGCCTCTCCTTATTTTCTATTTACGTTATTTTACAATTTCACTCAATCCATGGGATTATGTCTCAATACTCCTCCTTGTCGATTTAGAGTTCATCCTCCTAGTCCTCCATCAAGCCCTAATTCTGACTCTAGTTTTATTCATTCTTCCAGTTCTTCATTTGATTTCGTGTCTTCCCAACCCCGTACATTCACCATGCCAGGAACCAACATAGGTGGGGGAAACCAAGTTGGAAACGAAGGTAACCCCACAGGTGGAACCTCTACTAGTATGGTCACCAACCCCCCATTGCTCCCCTATATGGCTTGTTTGGGTCTTCCTGATTTTAGCTAGCTTACCAATGATCCTCTTCTCCATGACCCCAATTGGCCTGCTATGCCTACCAATATCTCTTCTTACATACCCAAGTTTGAAATAAATCCTAGAGAATATCCACCAAGTCATGTTCGCTCATTCCATATGTGTTGTTCATCCAATTATATCACTAAAGACTCCCCCCGTTTTTGCCTCTTCCAGCGCACCCTTACTGGAGCTACTTCCAAGTGGTATGTAGATCAACCCATGGCCTCTCATTAACTTTCGCAACTCTTGCCAAAGCTTTTTTATCATACTTCGAGCTATCCCTCTAATATGATACTGGTACCGAACTCTTGACCTCTTTCCGTCAAACTTCTGACACCCGCCTATCTGACCATGTTCAAGAATGGCGCAGAATGAAGAGCCTGTGTAGAGCCCCTAAGTTTGAAGAATGTGTCTATATCGATTGGTTCCTTAGATCGCTTTTGGCTCCCATAGGTAAAGATGTTACCTCCCACTTCTCTAAGTCTGAGGAAGAAGTGCTCCAAGTAGCTTTGAAATTCAACCTAATCTATGCAAAGTCAAGATATACTTATATCGCCCCTCCCAATCTACCTCTGCCCGGTGTTGCTAACGCACCAGGGGCATCTCATGCCGCAGAAGGTATCATTGGATCCATTTCACAATCTCAACCTCCACCAGATACTCCACCTCCATAGAGTTATGGTCAACCCTAGGGGGGACCAGTTCCTCTTACACCTTCTCCCAATCCTTCACATGGAACACTTACCCAAATCCAAGTGTGTCATATGCATATCCCCATCCATATCAACATATTCCTCATTTAATATTTTATTGGGATCGAGAAACTTTTCATCAAAATGTACAATTGAGGAAGTCAAAGTGAATACCTCTCTAACAAAGAGGGAATGTTGAAATTTGCTAGGTGTAGTATGTATTCAAGTCAACCCTAAAAGGAAAATTAAAAAGAAGGGAATTTAAAATTAAAATTTGAATTTATTTTGCCTCCAAAATTCAAGTTGACTCCAACTATTTGTTGAAAATGGCAACAAGAAATATTGAAAATGGCATCAAAAGGGATTCTAATTTAATTTTCCCTTAATTAAATTAGAAGGAAATTGTAATTCCACATCACATGACAACTTGTACGAGTTAACTGAGTTGGGAAGACTTAATTAGCTCAGTCAATTTGATTTGGGGGTCAAACTAGAGGCATGTAGAGTTCACTCTAAGTTTTAGGAGGTCCAGTTGCAATTTATTTTGAATTGTAATTGTTTAAGTAATTATTTGAGTTAAAATCAGTGTAACTAGTTCTAACTGATGGATGAGCAAGTGAGAGGTCCAGTGAATTAAATCTGATTTAATTCACATGTAGTGATCAATCAGATAATTGATAATTCACTCTAAATAGTTGTTGCATGTCATTTTTAAGGAAGACCCAGCTGAGATTAGAATTAAAGGGAATGGACTGTTAGTTGTATAACTAGAAAAGTGTACAAGTCATGCATGAGGTCATCAGGATGCCTTGGATGTATTGCGCAATAAATTAGTGGGAATTTCCTAATTAATAGGGGCTCAATTCCCTTAGGAATGCATGAACAAGGCTGGTTAGAGAGAGGAAAGGAATTGGTTAAGTATTGTACTAAACCTTCTTAGATCAAAGTGAGACAGTCATAGATTGTGCAGAGAGCTCTCAAGCCCGAGAGAAGCATTGTATTGTTTCATATTCTTGACTTAATGAAATATACAGATATCATGGTTTTTAGCTGGGGCTTTCCCCAGATACATCTTTGTGTTGTGCGATTGAAATTATTTCTCTTTCTTGTTCATGTGATTGTGCGATCGTAATTGGTTTCGACAATCTGTAAAATAGATTTACGTATTTTGTTTAAGCATATTACAAGATCAGTTGAATCTACGTGGATTTTCTACAATCTTCAAGTTGGTCCAGCTAAGGAGACACACCACTTGTGGCACCTTAGATCACTATATAAAGGTCACGCGACCTCCTCCATTTGGAAAACACTCAGATCATCGTCTCTCATTTGTTCACACGTTCGAGGATGAAAGGGAAATCTCTACTATCTACTACTTCAAGAAGACCAATATTCTAATCATAAAAGTCTTGGATCTATTCTATATTATGAAAGAGGGTCAAACCCTAAAGGCCCCAAGTTTGTCTACTGAACGAAACATACTTGTACATGAGCTTCTATGAGAGGGTCGATGCCCTAGAAGGAAAACTTGTAACCTCAAATTGATGTACAAGTTTGGCCGAGGACTTGAGAGTCTATTGTTCATGCAAGAAGAGTTGGTCTAGCCCTAGGAGTTTCCAGGTTATCTTATAAATCTCAGATTGTACTTTTGTTGATTTGGATAATTTCTCCTAAGAAAATATTGTTGAGTTTTTCCCTAATTAAGGTTTTCCCAGGGTAAAATTTCGTATCTCTTGTGTCTGGCTATCTCTTTATGATCCTACTATCATTATTGCATTTCTATTGAGATTTTCTACGTATAATTACTTAATGTTGAAATGAATTGTTTAATAAATCATTGGATAGCAATTATCAGATTAGAAAATCATGAAAATTCAACATGGACTCCTAGGCAAAGTGTGGGAACAACAATACAATCAAGAGCAATCAATCATTTAACTCAACCTGTGATTCATACTAGAATAGCTTTAATATTAGATGAAAGCACATGGTTGTGCAAATGGTTAGTGTACCTTAAAATATATGACCCATCTTCCTTCAAGAACTATACTATATGGTAGAAAGCATGTACTTCAACATATCTGGAGAACTGTTAAGCATAGTTATATGTACATCATCATATGGTTGTTCATTGGAAAGAAAATCAAACAAGAGAATTTTTTTCTCCAAGGGGTTACCTACTTGGTTGGGAAACAAGTACAAATGTCCTAAACCAAAAAGGATGACACTTTTACCCTTCATGATTTTCCCAAAGAAAGCTTCACAACAACACTTCTAATCAATTGTATCTTGCATAAGGATGATGCCTTTACCCTTCATGCTTGCCCCAAAAAAAAGCTTCACAACACCACTTCTAACTGATTGTATCATGCATATGAGAACTAATCCCTTCAAGAAATTTGCCTCCTTTCGACCTGTTACAGAAAAATCTAGCATCCTAGTGTTAGGATGCACCAGATCCCCGACAACAACAGGACCCACCACCACTGTGACCTTAGGAGTTAAATCCCCTACTATTTTGTGGGTTGGATTTTATCCCCACAAAGGATGTGTCCCCGACAAGAGAGGTTATATGAATAAAGGGATCCTATCCAAATGGCTCTCTAAGGAACTTGCAAATTTTACTCCCTGAAATAGTCTTCAATAAAGTATGGCTCCAGGTGAAAAGAAGTCACCAGGTCAAAGAACCGATGTATCAAGAGAGGATTTAGAGATGCTCAAACCAATTCCCTAACACATGTCACCTTGAATTTAATGATTTTCAAAAGAACATAAAGTGATGGAGAATGGAGAGCTAGTGGATTGGCTCATTATTTTTGGGCATATGAATTCAAACAAGGAGTGGGAAAATAACTGAAGACCTTGAATTGTGTGGGAAGGAAAGAGGAATAACCTATAATTCTAAACTTAGTGACTTTCCAAATGAATATACTTAAGGTCAAGGAATACAGTCTAGTTTCCTTGACGAATACTTCATGACAAATTGGAGAAAATAGAGTTGATAAGAGATGTTGCAATTTTGAATATGGCACACAAGAAACCCAAGTTCAATAATTGTATGAAAATGGAAGATAATACTTACAAAAAAATATCACTATTCACACAAGCATCACTTCGTTGTTAAAAATTGGCAGCTCATAGATGAATTTCCTTAAATAAATAAATAAATTATGACAATTATGGGGAGACTTTCTAAAAATAGAAATTCATGTCTAGCATCTTATGTATGACTTTCCAAAAATAGTAAATTGCCTTGTATCAATTGGTAATCAAGTATAGCTGATGGAAAATCACTCAATTTATCATTAATCAATCCTAATAGTTCAATTTCGACTTAATCATCAATATTATCATTAATATTATCATTATCCTTATGATACTATGATATTATTATAAAAAATAAATTCACGTCACCTTACCTTCATACTTCCCTCCCTTATCTCCTTAATGTCTCACATTACTCTATGTTACACTCTCATTAAAGTCTTGGCATATTCCTCTTTCACACTCATTGAAGGCATGTCACAAAAGATTCCTCGTACACACTCATTAAAGCATATGTTACACTCTCTCTTAAATGCATTAGTTACAAATGCATCTGTACCTCTTCGTAAATGGAATTTGTTACCCTCTCTCCTTAACGGCATGAGTTACACTTCCTAAAATGGCATGAGTTACACTCCTCAAGGCATGCAAGATTCCTCCATTGAAGGAATGTGTTGCCTCTCTCCATAATGGCTTAAGTTATTCTTCCCTATTTGGCATACAAGTTACTCTAAGGCATGCTACTCCTTTATGGCATGAATTCGTTACTCCCCCTATATATATGTGTGTTTGTGTGTCATATCTTCTCCCCTCGCTACTTTTGCATTGTGAAAGAAGGATTTGAAATGAGAGAGAGAGTAGGAGGGACCTGAAGAAGATAGTGAGAAAGAGAGACCTGGAGAGTAAGAGCAGAACTTGAAGGTTGATTCAGTGTTTTCATCAATTGTTTCCATCATTGATCTTCATGTTAGAGCTTGTTCAGATTTTGGTGATATTACTCATTCTCTTGATCTCTCACTGTACTTTGTATCTCTATTGAACAATTGATACCTAATAGAACAAGAATCTAGTTGGGTTTTCCCCTTGTGGGTCTTTCCCTAGTCATTGTACCTAAATTCTTTGTGTCTCATTTTGTTCTTGGTTGTCTTCCATTGTGCATTTGGTTTATGTTATGTCTAAAATTTCTTAACTAATATTGCAGCATAAAGAAGTTTTGTAATACAATGATTTCAGCATAAATAAGTTTTGTAATAAGTGATTGTTATAGCATAAAACATCATATTTTAACATTTGTCAATCAAAAAAATATATCACCATTCAAAATTCTTACCCAAGAAAATTCAACACGCTTGAAATATCCAAAGCCAAAATTTACAATGAAAAAAAAAATCATATTTCTATAGGATTTCTCCCACAAAACTCCATGAGAATATGAAAGGAAATGCGCCTCTATTTATAGAGGAGGTGCTCAACTTCCCTCATAATAAAATAATAATTTTCTAAGCTAAAATATCCTAAATTAGCCTGAGGAGGGGCCAAAGGTTGTCTCAGCAAATTAATTAATCTGAATTAATATTAAATGGGGCTTCTAACACCACATACAAAAATTGGGGACTCAATCCCTCAGAAGGTGAACCCTTTCCACAACGAAAAGAAAAAAGAGGGTGTTGGTGTAACATCCAACCTCCAAAAACCTTTCAACAACATTGGTTGTCCAAGAAGTCTTCAAGTCTGTGCATTAGAAGCTCCCAAAGTAGGCACAAAACCCCAAAATTTCTTCTCTAGAGTCAATACAAGGGCTCCAAGTATGTGAAGATGGCTACAAAAGCACCACAGTGCAACCTCCAATAGAAACATCTTCCATATGGAAAGAAAGAAATGATCCAATCCCTCCCATACTGGTAGGTATTTAACCAAATTTGCGGCGATATCTGCAGTCCATTTAAAATGGACCAGTTGTCGTTCCTTTTAAACAAAAACCCATGCACACAACCCAAAGCATAAGTATACACAACCCTTCAAATCACGTTGATCTTCAGGTTGCATGGTTGGCTCTCCAAAAATGGGTTGGCTCATTATATCCAATGTTGTATATTATCACTTTAGACTCTATTCAAGTTGGTTCTGCTCCCATATTTCATTTTAAAACTACCTTAATTCATCTTTGTAAGTTCGACTTTGGCTAAAATACATGTCGATGCTTATAAATTGATGATCACCCTCGACTAAGACTTTATCTAAGATCCATACTAGCAAAATACTCCTTTGTATATCTATAGGTTCATCGTATTTCACCACGGTCTCTAGCAACACACATTAGCCTTGCACAAACAAAGTTAAATTTCTTACAACCCATTGGAGCAGACTCCCAAACTCACTGAAACGGTTTTCTCTTATTCTTGAGCACAGTTTATGATCATTACTAACACAAGTATAGTAGATAGAGGTTTTCTATGGCAATTCTCCCTCCAACAACACAAGCTTGGAACTTATGTGAAAGTGTTCTAACCAAACTGCACCCCACATCAAAATTTATCTCACCAGGTAGTGAGCAACCTCAGCCACATCGAGCTCTGCTCTAGGCATGGTACAAGTTTGTTGGGCACACAGATCTATGGATCACTCACCCAAATCCATATTTTGTGATATTCCTACTTAGCAATTTTGCTAAGTAATTACCATTTTTGAAAATTTTAAAGTTTCGCCATCATAGACTTAGGCTCCAACATAGGAAAAAGGAGGAAAATTGACTTCCTGGGTGAAGGTGTGGGAAAACAAAAGAGGAATATGCACCCCTTGTAGCAACTCACATTTGTGGAGGGAGATAGAGAAGGGGTCAATGTATGCAGCCCACCTGGAAGGAGAGAGAGATCAATGATAAATAGGTGTTAGACTCTTGTATTTCACAGTATAACAAGGTGACTGATTATTTTCTCAAGTCTTTCATATTGAAAATAATATTCCATGGTTATCATTTATTTTCAGGAAAATGCGAAATCCTCACTATCAAGAGCTTCAAAAGAATCTATGTGCCTTTCAGTTTTGTAGAAGGGGAAAATGTTGCTGATAAGGCAATAATGCAGGAGGCAGAGAAGTATTAGAGAGGCAAGGAGTAAAATTAGACCATTAGCGAAGATAAAAGCACAAAGAAGTAGTTAAGGCATAAAAACAACAAAGGAAGAGTTGTGAACATGGGCAAAGTAGTGAACAAGTCAAGTATTCTACAAACAACTAAGAAACGAACGGGCACAACCAAGGAAACAAAGTAGGCCAACCACAACAAGGGAACAGTGAGGACCATTGGATCTGACCATTGATCAATGGCGGAGATTAAATCGCATATTTCATATCGACAATATTTACATTTATAAGTTAAGAAATCACAAGTTAAACTGTTTAAGTTGCAATGCGATAAGTTTCAAAAAATGCAAAATACGAAGTATAGGTGATGACGCGGCAAGCTGACGTGGCAAGTGACATGGCCCAAACCACACAGACCGAAGTTAGTTTATGACGACGTGGCAATGACATGGCAAGGTGACATGGACCTGGCCCGTATACCACACATCGCAGATCACATAGGATAACTTTATTGTTAAACATTAAAGGTTGCGAAGTGTGATAAAGAGGCTCGGATGCAATGTAGTTTCAAAGGCAAAATACAAGGGATTTCAAATCCATATGTAGAGTCTTTTCTATGTTAAATCGCATCGGAGGAAGAAAATGAGATTACAACGTAAAATCTATGGAACACGAAGGGCGATGTGTGACGCCATATGGGACCCGATCGCAATCACAAATCGAAAATCTTAAAAGATAAGTTGCAAAGGTAAATGTTCAAACTACCGAAGTGTGATGTGTGATGCAGTGGGGCCCGATCGAAAATTGCAAAGTTCAAAGGATAACCACGGGAGGTGAGTTTTAGAATCACCGAAGCGTGATATGCGACGTAGGTGGGACCCAATTGCATATCGCAATGCGCGCATTGCAAGTTTCAAAAGATAAGTGTTAAAGAAAAAGTTAAAGATAGTGAAATGCGAAGTGCGATGTTGGTATGGATGCGATGTGGTTCCAAGATGAAATCTAAAGGATTTCAAGTCCGGGCATATGAAGTTTGTACGTTTCTTTGTGAATAAAATGGGCTAAGCATGATAGCAGGGGTCCTAAATGGGTGGTATCCATTACCACCCACTCTTCCACGTGCCGCACCCTCACAATTTCACACCCCCCTCTCTATTACCACTTACCACCTGAGACCCCCTTCGAAAAGATGTTTCCGCTGGCCTCCAAATCGTCGCCGCATTATTTTGACCATTACCACTACTGTTGTGCCACGTCCACCGTCATCCCTTCATGTCCAGGCTTATGAGGTTTATGCGCCATTTTATGAAGAAATGGGCTAAAACGCAGCAGAAAGACTTATGGTAGAATAAGCCCTGACAAGAAGTGAAAACAAAGGGGGTCAAGTTGGGCAAAGGATGTTCATGTGGCACTGTTATGGTATACCAGCAGAAGTGGAAAAGGCAGTAAGCACATCAACACCATCATCAATCAATGAAAAGTGGCAAGTACTACACCAGATTTAATTACGAAACGCCCGTTTTTTGAAAGGCAAGGCCAGATGTCACAGCCGCCATTGGTTACCTCTTCATGACCATCACAGCCACCTCCAAGCTTATTTTTTGATATTACGAAGAGCCATTGAAGCGTTTGGATCCATGAAGAGCTGCCCAAAAGTAATTCTACAGGCAGTGTTTTTGTCAAATATGTCTGATGAAGCCCTTCATGGCCACACTTGTCCATTTTCTACTAAATTGTAATCAATGAAAGGTTGACGAGTAACGTAGGGCAACCAACTAAGTCTTTAGATAAATACTACATGCCTTAGCAGTATCAGGGGTTGGAAAATTGGACCCTGCTGAAACTTGCATTGTAAGAAGTATTAGAACACTGTAACTATTTGAGCTGGGCATCAATAATAAGAGACCATTTATAGGATTATTGAGCTATGTTAATGGTGATGTTCTTTCCTCTGTGTGACTTTTTTTCCTCTATATTTTCATGTTGTGCATCAATTTATTTGATTGCAAAACAGAAAATTTAGATTAAGATTTGTTGAGAGAGCACCTTAATTTTGTTTGTGTTTGTTATCTTAATGTTTTATTCTAAAGTATAGTTAAAGAATTCTTAATTTCTCCTTAGTTATTACTGAACTCACTGCTTTCTTTCATCTCATATTCACACTGCCTTTAAGATCCAGTCTGCATATTTAGCTTTCCCTATGAATTCCCTTTAAAAGTTGATGTACAATTAATCATTTTATGACTCCATAGCCCAATGGATTAGTTTCACAACTCTATCTGTCCAACTGCACAATCCATCAAACAAACAACCCTCATAATTTCTATAACTTGCCTAATATCAACACTTACAATTATCAAGTTAAATCATAAAATAGAGAGAGCCCTCTCTGAGTCTAGGAAGGCTAGTTCCTGGAATCCAAAGTGGTTTGATTTTGTCCTCTGTCGTTATTTCTTGCCAATCTTACAAATTGCATGGCGATAACATAATGGCGACCATACTGGGGAAACACTTATTGGAAAAGCTCAGTGTTTCTTTAGAACTCAGAAGCCCCAGTCAAAATATTGTATGATTCAAGTATGTTCCAAGATTGGTATTTGGTTGTTGATGGTGGAAAATAGCCAGACATAAGAAATTTGAAATCATCCACCTGTCGACTCCACAGTTTTCAGTTGACCTAAAGACTCCACTGGAAGAAGAATCCATATTTGTTGTGAATATACAATGACTCCACTCTCTGACTAATTGACAAGATGGATCCAAGAATACAACGTAGGTATGCTCCAATGAACAGAGATCACATTCCTGGATTCCCACACAAAATGCCTCAAGAAGGCCTATTTCCAGAAAGTGCTCCTATTCATCAAAATTATGGCCTTCAAACGGAATTCAGCCAACTCAGTCAAGACATATCAGGTTTTCTTGAAGACAACATGGTGGTATAAAATGAGGATTCCATGTCAGATGACCATGAAGAATGTGTAGATATTCTCTTTTAGAAGGATCCTGAGCATGACAAAGTGGAACAAGGAGCAACCCTAGATGAAGTTTGTTATTTAAATCCTCAAGGCCAGGTATTGTTCCAAGATCCTTTTTTTGGTTTCTTAGAATCATATAAATAAGGAATATGCTATGCCAGGAATGGTTTGTTGCAGAGTTTAAGGAAAAGTTTGAGCATTATTGTTCAAAGGAAAGTAAGATGGGAGTGGCCCTTTTTTTTTCCAGCCTACTCAAAGAAGTGAACAAGAACCAATAATGTAGTCATTTACTTGATTGGTTGCATTGGAGAAACGAGTTCACTTAGTTTATATATCATCTCTAAGTTATATTAGGGTAGGTAGGTGTGCAAATAAGCTCAATACTCTGAGCATCTTTCAAATTTTAGTTTTAGATTTATTTTTATTTTCAAATCAGTATGTTTCATACTTTAGTTTCAGCTTAGTTATGGTTTCACCATTCAAGTTTTCAAGGTGCAGTAGTATGGCTTGGCAGCAGATTCTCAAGTGGTGCGAATTACCGAATTGGAGGAGGAGCTTTCTCTAATTGGGGATAATTTCAGAGGGTTGGAACGAGGCCCAACCTTTCCTCAGTATTTATGGGTTTGGTGAGGAGAGACCAAGGTTAATTTCGTATAATTTTATAAGCACTCTAGAGGGGTAAAAGTCCAATTCTTTCCAACCAGCAGCAACAATTTCTTGGGCCAACGCATGGGTTGAAGGAGCAATAATTTTTATCATCCGAGAAACACATTCTATCACCTGGGACTTCTCTAACTTGCTTTTGCAAGCCCAGGTGCCGATAATTTATACATCCTTGTACTATCCTTGATATATTAATAAAATGGCTCAGTTTGTCACAATTTTGGCTAATTTTCTGGGTGTCTAATTACATGTTGAATTATTGTGTTGCATATGGTGTTTTTTCTTGATTAGAATTGTTAATTCCTAGTAGGAATATTACAGTGGTATCAGAGCATTATTCTTGGCTCGATTGTGGGATAGAATTTCTATGACCCCATGAGACAAGAAAAACATTACCTACATGAGGAATAGGTACTGAAGCGAAGAAACAGAGTTGGAAATCACGCAGGATTCTGAAGCCCAAAAATAGGAGAAAGAAAGGGAAAATATGGGGGAACCAATTAGCAAAGAGGAGGCATCCTTCAATGAACACTTGAAGACCCTGATTTATTTGTCCAAGCGGAAAATGGAAATGTTAGAGGAGATCAAGTAGCAAAATCGTAGCAGAGAGCCCTATTACTCACCACCCATGGGTGGTGTATAGAGGAGAAATTTTTTCTCCTAGATTATCCTCAGTGAGCAACCCCTTGCAGCCACCATATAGATCAACATGTCATTTCTCTGCCACTTAAGCCCGTCATGTGGTCCCTCGACCACTTTTCATGAATATATTTTTGAAGGTGGGCCTCCCAACCCCAAAGGTATGGCTTTTCAATGGTATAGTTGAGTAATTTTCCTTACTTGTCATGGGCACATTGGGCATGGATTGGTGGGGAGATCTGGCGGAAATAGTGGGTTAAGTCTGTATTCTTGTATCCATTGCCTGATTCTGTGGTTACCTTTGTATCCTAGTCTCGTGGGATCTCCTTTACTGGTCATTATCTTTAGGGTTGGAACTACACCGGAAATCCTGACTTTGGTTGCGTGGCCCCACTTCCCGATACCACCTACATCACTCCCCTTCCACTCATTTCGGCCCCATTCATCTCTTTTCCCATCCAGATACACATGGGGTTAGCCTCCCCTTCCCCTTTTCGACACTTTGGGTCGGGCTTGGAACGATGCCCCAAAGGTTGATGCAACTAAAAACCAAAGAAAAAGCATGATTTTTCCACTCTCAACAGGAAACATACCACAAAATTCAAAATATGGCGGAGACATACACATTTAGGAACCCATAATTGTCCCAACCCCTGGCGGGAAATTAACTACCCCACCTTAAGGGGGTTTCCAATGCTACATATTACACATCATGCTCTCATCCCCTAGATCCCCAAGAAGTTATGAAGAAAAATAAATCAAAGGAAAAAGGCATATGAAAAAGGGTGGAAAAACAAACATTGGGGTAGCTCATGTAACTCATTTTTCTCCCTCCTACATTCATATACCTAGGTGTGGGATTACCTTATTATAACTACCCTTGTAGCATGACATATCGTTTGGATGATTCCCCTGATCCCCATTCCAACCATTACTATACCATTTTCCACCTACCACCTTAGGGATGTACCATGGACATGTCACCCCCTTTAAAGGTTGAAAACACCTAATAAGGTCCTTGATTAACTCCCTTATTGAGCTTCGAGACAATTGTACATGCTAAAACCCACTATGGAAGGGCATGCCACCATGAAGTGTCCCATTGGTTCCATGACTTGTAAGTTCTTTTACTTGATTATTTTAATGATTTTTTGTATTGGATGGCAAGAGGACGCACTGGATCTTATGCAAGATTGCAAGTGGGTTCCCATTTGGTACTTGGTCTCCCTATACAGGGTCCTAGCCCTCTACAAGGTCACATTGGCACTTGTAGGATGAGAGTTGAGAGCCATGGGCCTCCACCATAGAAGAGATTACTTCATGGATCCCCAACAACACTCATTTATTGCTCGTGTTCCACCTTTTGGATGAGGATGATGCACCTAGTTCACCATGCCTAGTTGGCTCCACACTTGCACCATATACTTGGCAAATGTTCCAAGGTCTAGAGGATGTCTCTTGTTGCAGAGGGAGGGCTTATATCATCATCCTATCCCTTACATATGGATTACATGCATCTTCGATCCACTTGGAGACCCATGAGGATGCCCTTGTGCCCCCACACCCACTTAGGAGCACCACGGGCTCTCTCTTGGAAAACAAGGGGCCACCCCCTTGTCCACTATGTTTGAAATCCAATTCTACATCATCGCACCCCTTGGACTTCATCAGGCCACCTCAAAGGCCCAACGAATCACTTTATTGATCATTTGGCCCTCTTGATAGGCTTATTTTTATGTTATTGAGATATTTGATGGGCTCGTCACCAAAAGTATTGTTACTATGCACATTATTTTATTCTTCAGGAATTATTAGTATACATTAGGCCATTTGAATCCCTTAGAGGGTTGTATAAATAGAAGAGAGGCATTCTCTCTCATTAATCATCACTTGGATTGGGTTATTATCTCTTATGAGATTTTCGCTATACCTTTTGGAAGAAGAGTTTGGATGATATGGACGAATTTTGATGTTTGGAAGTCTCTCTCTTGCCTTTTAGCTTCTCTATTGGCATAATATGATAATTGGATACACTATTTTATACATGTGAGTGTTATTTGCATGCTTACTCTTGTTTTTTACTTTCGTCACATGAATATTGTTGGGATTTTCTCTATACAAGTCTGAAATTTACTGCTTTTCTATACAAATTGGTGGAAATTGTGATCGTTTATAGAATTGAGTCATGTCATGGGACATTTATGAATGGGTGAATGTTCCTAGAAATATTTCTTGTTAAATGCATCTCGACAAGACATCATTTATTACAAATCAAAATATAAAGACCTTGAAGAAACTACTCTCATGCCCTAATGCCATGTGAAATCGTTTGAATGCCTCCTTGATTGGGTGAACTTTTTCCGAACAATCAATTCCCCTTGACTACATCTCTCCCAAAGGACAAGACACTAATCCTCCATAGGTGATCATTTTTAAAGCTTATTTTTCTCACCTTCCCCTCTTTTTCTAGGCCTAGCCTCCATAGGTCACCTAGGGCATCACTTTTCTCATGATTTAGCCCTCAAAATAATTTCATCTCTTTCCCACAACTGCGTTGGCATGTCCTTTAGAAGCCCTATAAATTTCATGAAATTTTGATTGTGGGATCTTGAAATATTCCAAGCCCTAGCTCAAAGATCGATTCTTGCCTTTGGTTTCCCATTGGCTAGTGACCTTAATAGGATCATAGAATCAAATAATCAAAAGAATATTCTTTCTTTAGTCATCTTCCCTTCCTAAATTAGGTCAAGTACATCCTTGGTTGATCAACTCCATATCCTTGACCTAATTTTGGGTCCACTTGGCCCTTTGTGGTGCCGCAACTTGTTGACTCCAATTCCACAAAGATCACTTAGAAGCCAGGCATTCATAAGGCATTTTGAGTCTAGGGGATTCCTTGGTAAGACATATTCTCAAAACCTAACATCAAAAGCCCTCTTAGCCCTTCCTAGAGAGCCCATCACCTTGCTTTTCAAGCGAGAAAGCTATAGATTTGAGCCTCTCTTGTGAATAGGCCTTAGGAATCACCTGTTTATCTTATCATTGACCATATATTCTCGTGATTCCATATTATCAGGTCTCCTCCCATCGGTGAAAGTCCGTAAAGAGCAGGGAGCCTTAGTTGAGGTGACAATGGGCTATCGCTCCATTATTGCCCTTGACCTAACAGTTGCCGTATAGGATCCCCTCCTAGGATCCTTGCTAGTTTGATTGGTAACAAGCCCCACAGGGAATTCATTGCATGAGAGATTTATCAGGAATCCCACCAGTTTGATGTTCATACTCCTCATAGCCACCCTCACATTTACAGTAGGCCCACTAGGGCTACTACACCCACATTCATGGCTACCGGGACTAGGAAGTAGTAATATCAGGACGAGATGCCCATGGGGGAGTATTTTGTGAGTAGAAGTCCCAAGGGGAAGAGTTTTGAACTGCCTCAAGTTTCAAGGATTATTGGTTGTTGTAGCAAGAAAATAAGTGCAAAGGAGTTCGAGGTCACTATGTGTAGGGCTCAGATTTGTAGTGCACAATTGGGAGGTTGTACCTTCCTAAATTTGATGGCTCTTCCAAGAGCACATCTAAGGAATGGGTGGAGAAGCTTGATACATATTTCCAGCTCAACTAGATGACGGTGGTGGAGGCCATTAACATGTCTACGTTGCATCTAGAATGCGAGGCACATGATTGGCGGTTCCATAGGTTGGCCACGCTAGGGCACACTAGTGTGACTTCTTATCAGGACTTCACATGAAGGGTTGTGGAGCACTTTGACCAAAGGGATCCTGAGGCCCATTTCAGGGAGATGACCCAGCGCAATTAGACTGACCACCCAGAGCACTACATAGCAAGGTTCTTGAGGCAGTTAATGATGTTTTCAGGCTTTTTAGAGGCCAGGATGGTGTATATATCCATAGAGGTATTGGTTGAGCCTCTGCATGGGTTAGTGAGGTCAAGCAGGTCCATTACTCTTCAGGAGATAGTGAACCACACACAGGGATTTACAGGATAAGGATGAGAGCACCAGTGCCACCTCGATCCCCTCTTCCGCAAGGAGGCCAAGATACTAGACCCCCACCACATAGAGATGATCAGGGGCATGGGCCAGTGCATCTGGACGTCCAGGTCAAGGGAAACAATGCAGTGAGCCCACTGCCACCTCAACTAAGCCCCTGTTGTAGCCGCTACAACCCCTCCCAAAATTTCTAGTATATTAAAAATTTCGGGTCCCCCTTTGCTTGCTTAGCCATTAGGGTTTTGACCCGGCCTGTAGCCAGTGACATCCCCATGACCTATTCTAGGCCCCTCGTAGACCTTCTCACCATCATGACGAGATACTTTCGCCACAGACACACCATGTGTGGGGGGGGATCATCATGCATACACTCGAATGGAAAATTTTCTGTGTATTAAGTATATTCATTACCAGCCCTTTCACCATGGATCATTTAGGCATTCTGTTTGGACACTTTACCAAGCTCATGTAAATTATTTGGGGGCATCATTCTCTACAGGGTAACTGTAAACTAATTGATATTATAATGTTTCATACAGGTCAATCCCACGGACGATATACCCAACAATGTCATCACCACACCAAGGGAAAGAAACGAAAGCTAAACAACAAGGCCGCAGTTGCGAAACAAGACACTTTCATCCACATGCCCCCTGCCCATGTGGGGATGAGACTTAAGGCTACAGTTGAAGACCTCACTAAGGCGGATGGCAAGGATGCACCAACAAGTGAGGGGGAGGAGCAAGTGAACATTATTTTCAAATGGAGGATGTTGTAGTACATGCTTATCCAAATAAAGAATCAAGTCAAGAACTTTTCATGTTGCTGATGCAACAACATCCTTCACTGATGTACACTGGATACTTAGAATCATCTCATTGGGAGATGTTCGTACCTTGTGCCATCATCGATTGTGCCTTTTAGAACATAATTTTAGTCTTCATCTAATGCTAAATGCAGACAGAGAATTCATGGCTTAGAAGAGTGCACCCCATCGCGATTTTTACAAGGTTAGAAAAGTTGATACCCGTGTACATCACTTGGCATGCACGAACCAGAAGCATTTGTTGTGTGTTATCAAATCTAAGCTGAAGGAAGAACCAGATGAGGTAGTAATATTCCGGGATGGCAAATATCTCACCTTAAAGGAATTTTTTGAAAGTCTTACAAGGTACGAACTCAATGTTAATCTCCTGGATGTACATGTAGACAAGAATACATCTTACCAATTTGATAAGTCTAGTCTGAAGTATAACCCATGTGGAAAAAGTAGACTCAGAAAATTTTCCTAAAGCAAGACAACCTCATTCAAGGTTGTTTTCTTGTTGAGCTGTCAAAACAAGTATGGTTTGATCTGGAAGCAAGTAAATGTCAGGTGGAAGAATATAGGATATCTGTTTATGAAAGGAAACAAAGCGAATGGAACCAGTCGGCATGTGGTTTTGTTAACAATGAGATATACATCGAAAGTTCCAAATGGTTAATTCAGTTTCCTCGACTGTACAATGTGTACAAATGGATAGGACTTGCTCCATCTTTTCGAAATATTTTGGATAACATATTCATTCCTCTCTTTGAGGTTACAGTTGATCCAAGTTCTCATCCTCAACTACACATCTTCTTGAAACAGGGGTTCGGCTTTGATATGGTAGATGATGAAAGTAAACCTGAAAGGCGTCCCACAAAGCACATGCCAACCCCAGCTCAGTGGACAAATGATTTCAATCCTGCTTGTTCATATCATCCTTACTATTGCTATGCAAATTGGTACATACTCTACAAGCTTCATGAAAGGAATGACATACATAAGACAAATGTACCTCATATGTGAGTTGAATTTCTCCATGAAGTCGGGAAAGGCAATAACTTGTTCAATGGAGGATCATATTTTTAGAGAGATCCCATCCCACATGCATACCAAAGCCATATTTAGAGCAAAAAGGGAGGATTCTAATGACTACGCATTACAAAATGTTTTGAAAGGTCATGGGCTAACAAAGGAATAAATCTGTCTCCATAAAATGTGCCTTATTGACCACCCAAAGACCCATACGGCATGGAGCCCTAAAAAATTTTGCGGCATATATACATATGCGTTGTGGAGACTTGTCGATTAGGAGGAAAAGAAGCCAGATATAGATAGTCTTGCACAATGAGGAATTCGGGTTTCTTGGAGGTGGAACCGAAGTGCATGATCGAAAGAAAGATATTTGAGACTGCGTTAAGATTTAGTGCTCCTTTTGCAATACGTATTTGATTGCAAGCTCATGAGGGAAGGAGGAGCTTACCACGGAAGCAGAATACTAAAAAATTTAGGAAAATAGCATTAAGAAACCTCTCACTGAGATAGTGTTGGCCCGCTAATCCATATCTTTCGGGGCAAAGAAATCATTTTGTTTTTTTGTAAGGCCACCGAAATAATTAGCATCCTCCGCAATGTGCTGCTTCAACCGCAATCTCCACATCTCACAAATCCAAGAGTTTTGATATATGACTTCAATGCATCGGCGGAATTATGAATTAACCCATATACTTTTATCTGTGGAAGGTTGGAGTTGATTTTTTATAAGAAAGGTTCGCGCAGTTGCCTGTTGGGGATATAAAAAGGGTCATGATATAGCATAGGCATAAATCTATATCCAATAACTTACGCGCCTCATCAGCCGCACAAGGAACCATATTTCATGCAAGCATTGGCACGTAATGAACGCCTACGCATTGTGGCTGCGACTGTGTTGAGGTTCGGTGCTCATTGAGCAGTCCATATCCGTTGGAGGCTCGTAAGAGAAGGAGGAGCCTTACACGCCTCATGGGGAATGCACATGATCGCATCATAAAATTGCGATTGTGCAGTTCATTCGTTGATGAAAGACACACCCAAAGAACGTCTTACACGCTCAACGCACCTTGGAAACCCGATCACCCAACTTATGAAGCATAAGTGGGCATGTCAGGGACATATAGTAACTGCACACAGGTTTTTCTATGACAATTCGCCCTTTTCAAAGTCGATGGATTCGGGCAGCAACGTCTGCAAGACTGAGGGAATAATGAAGCAATCCTTGGGCGTTCTCAGTGAGGACCTCATGCAAGTGATGGCTCGATGCTTCGCGTTATTCCCATAACGTCACCTTATAAGGTGTGTAGCCACACTGGTCAACAGGTCGCAGTCCAGGTCCTCAATTCATCATCCAAAGACACGACCGCATCAAGAACGCGACCGATCGTTGGGTCGCAAGACTAATGGAGCGAATGAAAATGTGAGTGAGTTGGAGTTGCCACCCTGCGACCTTTTTGAGGTCGCATCTCACATTAAGAGCACAATCGTGTTATCCCTCTAGTTCGCTGAGTCGTGAAACTAATGGAGCGAATGAAAAATGCGACTGGGTTGGAGTTGCAACCGTGCGACCTTTGTGAGGTCGCATCTCACAATAAAACACTAAGTCACACTACTGTTGAGGTCGCAAGACCTCACCTCAAGAACTCGTAATTCGATAATCCTGCGACCTATGAATTCCATGCTTTGCGTGCACAATGAGAGAGCCTATCGATGGTGTCTGGGGAAAGAGCATGATGAGTGGCATCACCATTGTTCCAAAACAATTAGACATGTCAATGTGCAAGCTCGTGGGCAATTGCAAGAACTAGAAACTCTTGCTTGAGATACCACTTCTTATTTGGCAAAAAATTGCATTCCTCTCCGTGCGTAGGATCAACGCTCGATTAATATTTGCGTGTATATGCAGGATTTAAAGTTACGAAAGCTAGATCTTGGAATTCTCGCATGCACTCCAAATTACGACCTTTCGAACTCCATTCCAAAGGGTCTCCTCGTTATTGATATCCTGACGTAAACCTTATAAAACGAAAAGAGTATCTTCAGCGCATATCATGGTTTCGGTATGGAGAACATAAGGAGGGCACAGTCCCAGTTGGAACTCCATTTCCAATGCGTTCTAGACCAATAGGAGGTATTATGTAATATTAGCAAGGCGAACCTCTGCCCCAACCTTGCAAGGTTGATGGCTCTGATGACAGAGGCGCCTAGGCCGAAATAAATACATCTCTATCGATCCTATTGATGGGCTCCATTGCAAACATTCAGATCCTGGGAGAACTCAGTGGAGACCATGCTATGGCACAACACTTGACCACACAGGGGTCTAATTTTGTTTTTTTCTAAATCATTCCTTCAGCTAACTAAATGTGTTTTAGCATCAATATTTTAAAGACATGTGACCCATGTTACTTTGTTCGCAGGTAGAGGTAGCTGATGCACAGAGTAGAAGCTAGGGTCTTCTCTCGCATGCGAGGTGGATCCTTTCAAAGCTCGAAATAATTGCACGTTAAGCTCAAAGGCACTTATGTAGGAAAAAGGCAACTTGTTGCGAAAATCAGAGATCACCGAAAGAGAAATACATCCGGGCTATGACCAAAGGTCGCAAGTCACGGATTGCTCGAGGTCGTAGGTCGCAGATTGCTCGAGGTCGCAAGTCGTGGATTTCTCAAGGCTGCAGGTCACAGATTTCCCTAAGGCGCAAACCAGCCCAATGGTCGGGAAGACCAAGAGTCAAGGGCAACTCAAGAGTCATCTCAGCCTATACATACAACTTCAAGAAAAGGAGAAAAGGACTTTTAGCTCAACAATGAAAGCCAGTATGATGGAGGAATTGTTGCTAGAGAGCTAAAAGCACTTAGCTCTTGGTATCAAGAGAGAGAGAGAGAGGTAGCAAGGTTAGGGTTTTGTATCATGCATTGAGATGAATAGCCCATGTCCCACTATTGGGTTTTTACGAGTTGTAAACATGTATTTGACGTTGCAACAACATTAATAATATATTCTCCTTTCCGGCACTGATTCATGTGCTCGTTTGTGGTGATAGTACTAGCTGCCTAGTACTTCATTATGTTGTACGTTTTTTTTCGTGCATGCCATTGGTTATGAACTTTTTCTCAGTGGTTTTATGTATGTTTTCTTTTGCATTAGTGTTTAGTTGTCTATGCCACGGCAGTGATCTATTGTGAACTAATTTGCAGTTAACTTCCGGCATGTTTCCTTTCATGTATGTTTGACTGGTTTTCAGCGCACTGATCCCAGTTACGGCATATCCGCTTTTATTTTTTCTGCTTAGACTTGCTTGCATCTTTTCTTATGGTTCGTTAACCTTGGGCTGATTTTGCTTCGCTGATTGGTCATTTCATCTTCGCCTCTGCTCCATCATCTTCTCATCCGACAACCAAGAGTGGAAACAACTATGGCGACATCTAGGCGCACATACCAGATGGGGCTTCTATCCCAAACGGTGTGAGGTCTAATTGGGACCTTTCACCGGGGATACCCCCTTGTTGTCGGCAGTACAATTTTTCCCATCAACAAATTGGCGCTAGGAGGGCCAGATGACAGCTGAGCCCTCAGAGCTTGCAATTAGTCTTATATCTGTAATGGCTTGTCCCCAAATCATTCTCCTGAGATGTTTATCGGATATATCTGGTTCTCGATGCTCAATCCCTGATGAACCTATGTATCACTTGTCCTAGTTAAAATTCGATGGTGAAAACAAAGTTTCCATAACCGAGCACCTTTCATATTTCTGTGAGTTTTGTGAGTGCTACAAAATTGATGATGAGGAGTTGGCTTGCGTTCTTTTCTCCCTCACTCTCGAAGGTCGCACTGAGAAATGGTGTCGCACGTCGCTGGCAGCTTCCATCCATTCATTCGAGCAGCTCGCCAGTGAATTACAACAATCTTTTCACAGGTACGATTTTCAAAATGTATTAACAAGGTTAAATGAGATCAGAATGGAACCTCAAGAATCCCTAGAGGAGTTTTCTATCAGGTTTGTTCATTTTTGTTTAGATTTCCCTGAAAGGGATGTCAATTGGACATATTTAATTGAACAGTTTCGACAGGTGGTTTTCGTTTCCCTAGAACAATTTCAATTGACAACCAAGCCTGATCCTAGTGATTGTTATGATGATATTCAAGTTGCCAGCTGTTCATAATTTGTCTCTAAAACTTTCACACACCCTGTCAAATTGGAGCTTGAAAAGCATATTGGCCTAACATCTCTCCTTGTCAATGAAACCTATCTCGAGTCCACTGAATTTTTGCCTAGGTATGATTCTAAATCTCATTCTCATACTAATAATAAATTGAGTCTTGTCCCGGGCAAAGTTGATTTCCCTACCAAGTCATTGGACCGTGATAGGCATGCAGGGTCATTGTTTTCTCTGGATGACACTGATGTGCAAAATGAAAGTCCTTGTACGGTTGATACCCCCGCATCTGAATCATTTCATCCACTATTCCCTAATTTATTTCATGAGTCTGCCACACTAGTAATTTCTTCAAGTCATTCAAAATTTTCTTATACTGGTATTGGCAACAATCATGAGCACACTAGTGGTGTTTCACAATCACACTACAAAATTGATGAATCCCTTATGTCTAATCCTTTTCATCCAAAATTTTTAAACAACCAAAGGAGTGACTTCCTTTCTGGGCAACTTCAAGACGCTTCTTTTATCGATTCATCCCAATTGTTAACTCCTGGGAAGCCTAACGGGCCAGGTACCCGACCTGATCAAATTGATGGATCCAGTGATCACTACTTATCTGAAAACATATTCACTCACGCCCCTGAGAACTGTAATTCGTATCTATCTGTTGACCATATGAAGCCACCAAAGTTCGATGATCTGCCTTGTGATGATTCAGGGACCCATCAGGAAATCGAAGCGATTCAGCTTCTGCTCTCTGTTATCTCAAGTTCTCACAAACCTGATGAGACCCCTGAAGCAAGTCAAACTGGGGTTTCTCAAAGTAGGGTTTTTGAACTGACGGTTCCCATGCATCACACTCCTCTCAGCATAACCACGCCGAATGTCAGCTCATCCGGGCAAGCCTACCATTCAAGTGATGCTTCTCTGAGAACATCTTTCTATCCCCTAACAACTGATATGCAGCAATCGATATACCCTAATTTATTCACTGGAAGGAAAACACCAATCGTTGTCTCTAATATTTTCGGTTGTTGCCTAGTCAGTACCAGTTGCATGCAGGCACAAGCATCTGATGTTTGGAAAATCCCTCTGCTGCATGAAAATCTCCCAGTCAATTCACCCTATCCTTGGAAATCTAAAGAATCTGACACATTAGATTGTCCATCTGTCAGTGTGCAAACATTTGGCCGAATTAATGATAAGCCCACTGACATTTTTCCAATCACCACGATTAATGATCACATTCGTTCGCCAGTTAATCTCACCAAACCATCTAAGTTTGGAAACCCCCCGTTCGAAGGTTCGAAGTTTTTCCAAGATGGTGAGGAATTTCGGCCTCCACTGAAGGTTGCTTCGGATCCTCGCATCCTCGACAAAACACAGGGACAACTTCGAACTAGGGTTTTCAAAATTAGGGTTTCTGTAAGTGGATTCGCAAGCATCTCAAATTCGCCTGGCAGACACCTTTTTTTTTTTTTCTATCGAAGTGATCATCCTCAAAATCATGATGAGATTCCCGGATGGTTTGGCGAATTCTATCCAATGAATATACATGCAAATAGGAAATGTCTTTCCCCGCTTCCGTTGGACCTAAGGTTGTGCGTGGATGGATGTGTGTCATTTATAAATCATTTCATATTTCAAGTACCTATTTCTATGTATCAGGATGAAAGTGAAATTCAGTTAGCACAATCCATTCTGGCACGTTCTCTGGTAAGTATCCATGACCTTCTTGCTATTGCACATGCTCTTTAAGTAAGTCTTATTGTTGGTGCACAATGTTGTATGATGGATCTGATTGCGAACATTGTTGTTCTTGTAGGACATGAACTAATGTGGTCGCTGCATTGGAAAGCTGATTTCACATAACCCGACCGCCTCGTTGGTTAAACTAGGGTTTTAGGATTAGGCTAGCTAGGATCTACTAGTAAAATTTTGTTATTCAAGTTGTTAATTAGGTTTATTCACTAAGGGTTTGCTTTATGGTTTAAAATTATGCTTGCTATCTTTTCTTGCAGTCGGTGGTTTATGCATTATAATTTTCCATTTATTTTTGTACTCATGATTTCTTGTTGTTGCATAATATTCAGTTAATCGTTGCATGTGCTTTGACTTGTTTTTCCACCTGCAACTAGTTGGTCTTTCTCGCACATGGCATCGCATTGCGTCATAAGCCTTGTTTGTTGCATCGCATTGTACGCCTTCTGCCTCGCATCATTTGCACCGGTTGTTGAGATAACTGTGAAAGTTTCCATACCATTGCATGAGCCCTCATTGAGCTCGAGGCCTTGAAGCCCTCGGCGCCCATATGGGCCTTCTTACTCCCCTTGCACAGTTTTAAAGCTGATGGGTTGCCTTCACCCCGCTACATGCATCGAAACCCTAATAATCTTCTACACTTTCCTTGTCATAACTGCTGAAACCCTAACCCTATTGTTTGTGTGGGGTTGTGGTGGTTACCCCAAGAGGCAGCTTCTCTCAGAACAAGACAACAAAGTCGCGTTCTCAACATAATGCCTATGAGTTTAAATTCATTAGCCAGGGAGATACGAGTTGATTTCTTTTGGGGAACTTTAACGAGTTTGAATGGCCTATACCTGTAACCCGAGCCTTGTGCTCAGCATAGTCTCGAGCATCTTAATGATCTGTTTTGCACGTTTCGTCTATGGGTAGTAGATGGGATGTGAAGGCTTGGCATGAGGGAAAACCCAAATCAGAATATCTTTCAGTTTCCGTCAAACAAGAAACAACCTCTCTTGCCTGTAAAATAAGTCGGGATCCCTCATCTGCCCATGCAAAATAAGTGCCACAAGCACATGAAAATAAGTGCTACAAGAACATGAAACAAATAAGGGTAAAGGATTGAGAAAGGCTTCCTGTGTAGAGAGGTAACGCAACAAATCCGCCGGGGTACTGACCAGGCTCGCTGGCAATGGAGCAACGTTTATGATTTCGTGGAGTGACTTCATCGAGGTACTATCCAGGCCTGCTGGCAGCGGAGCAACACCGGAAACTTATTTTAACAAATTTTGAATATAATAAGCCCATTGCCTTGCTCTTCACATCATCAACAAACTGTTGGCGTCCGTGGACTTCTGCGTTGACGTGTTCTGATCAACGAGACCTAGTTGAGGCACAAGGATTGGGCATATCTGAAAAGGTCAAAGTAATACAAAGGGTAACCATAGAGCCTGTTCATATTCCCTTGCATCACTATCTGGACTCAGACTATTGTTGGGACGTTGACAAAGATGCTGGATTCTACTAGTGGTTTGCCAATTGTTGTAGCTGCTACAACCCCACCCAAAAATTTTGGTATATTAAAAATTTCAGGTCCCCCTCTGCTCGCTTAACCATTAGGGTTTTGACACGGCCTGTAGCCAGTGACATCCCCATGACCTATTCCTAGCCCCTCGTAGACCTTCTCACCATCATGACAAGATACTTTCGCCACAGCAACGCCATGTGTGGGGGGGGGATCATCATGCATACACTCGAATGGAAACTTTTATGTGTATTAATTATATTCATTAGAAGCCCTTTCACCATGGATCATTTAGGAATTCTGTTTGGACACTTCACCAAGCTCATGTAAATTATTTGGGGGCATCATTCTCTACAAGGTAACTGTAAACTAATTGATATTATAATGTTTCATACAGGTCAATCCCACGGATGATATACCAAAAATGTCATCACCACACCGAGGGAAAGAAACGAAAGCTAAACAACAAGGCTGCAGTTGCGAAACAGGACACTTTCATCCACATGCCCCCTGCCCATGTGGGGATGAGACTTAAGGCTACAGTTGAAGACCTCGTTAAGGTGGATGGCAAGGATGCGCCAACAAGTGAGGGGGAGGAGAAAGTGAACATTATTTTCAAATGGA
The DNA here is from genome assembly GCA_034641835.2 of Pinus albicaulis. Taxonomy (NCBI): domain Eukaryota; kingdom Viridiplantae; phylum Streptophyta; class Pinopsida; order Pinales; family Pinaceae; genus Pinus; species Pinus albicaulis. The sequence continues at coordinate 787,952,950 of CM076571.1, forward strand.
GGATGTTGTGGTACATGTTTATCCAAATAAAGAATCAAGGGAAGAAATTTTCAAGTTGCTGATGCAACAACATCCTTCACTAATGTACATCGGATACTTAGAATCATCTCATTGGGAGATTTTCGTACCTTGTGCCATCATCGACTGTGACTTTTAGAACAGAAGTTAAGTCTTCATCTAATGCTAAATGTAGACAGAGAATTCATGGCTTAGAAGAGTGCACCCCATCGCGGATTTTACAAGGTTAGAAAAGTTGATACTCGTGTACATCACTCGGCATGCACGAACCATAAGCATTTGTTGTGTGTTATCAAATCTAAGCTGAAGGAAGAACCGGATGAGGTAGTAATATTCCAGGATGGCAAATATCTCACCTTAAAGGAATCTTTTGAAAGTCCTACAGGGTACGAACTCAATGTTAATCCCCTGGATGTACATGTAGACAATAATACATCTCACCAATTTGATAAGTCTAGTCTGAAGTATAATCCATGTGGACAAAGTAGACTCGGAAAATTTTCCTAAAGCAAGACAATCTCATTCAAGGTTGTTTTCTTGCTGAGCTATCAAAACAAGTATGGTCTGATCTGGAAGCAAATGTCAGGTGGAAGAATATAGGATATATGTTTATGAGAGGAAACAAAGCGAATGGAACCAGTTAGTGAGTGGTTTTGTTAACAATGAGATATACAGCGAAAGTGCCATCTAGTTAATTCAGTTTCCTCGACTGTACAATGTGTACAAAGGGATAGGACTTGCTCCATCTTTTCGAAATATTTTGGATAACATATTCATTCCTCTCTTTGAGGTTACAGTTGATCCAAGTTCTCATCCTCAACTACACATCTTCTTGAAACAAGTGTTTGGCTTTGATATGGTAGATGATGAAAGTAAACCTGAAAGGTGTCCCACAAAGCACATGCCAACCCTAGCTCAATGGACAAATGATTTCAATCCTACTTGTTCATATCATCCTTACTATTGTTATGAAAATTGGTACACACTCTACAAGCTTCATGAAAGGAATAACATACATAAGACAAATGTACCTCATATGCGAGTTGAATTTTGCCATGAAGTCGGGAAAGGCAATAACTTGTTCAATGGGGGATCATATTTTTAGAGAGATCCCATCCCACATGCATACCAAAGCCATAGTTAGAGGTTAAAGGGAGGATTCTAATGACTACGCATTACAAAATGTTTTGAAAGGTCGTGAGCTAACAAAGGAATAAATCTATCTCCGTAAAATGCACCTTATTGACCACCCAAAGACCCATACGGCATGGAGCCCTAAAACATTTCGCGGCATGTATACATATACGTTGTGGAGACTTGTCGATTAGGAGGAAAAGAAGCCAAATATAGATAGTCTTGCACAATGACGAATTCGAGTTTCTTGGAGGTGGAACCGAAGTGCACGATCGAAAGAAATATATTTGAGACTGCGTTAAGATTTAGTGCTCCTTTTGCAATACATATATGATTGCAAGGTCGTGAGGGAAGGAGGAGGTTACCACGGAAGCAGAATACTAAAAAATTTAGGAAAAGAGCATTAATAAACCTCTCATCGAGATAGTGTTGGCCCGCTAATCCATATCTTTCAGGGCAAAGAAATCATTTTGTTTTGTTGTAAGGCCACCGAAATAATTAGCATCCTCCGCAATGTGTTGCTTCAACCGCAATCTCCACATCTCACAAATCCAAGCGTTTTGATATATGACTTCAATGCATCGGCGGAATTATGAATTAACCCATATACTTTTATCTGTGGAAGGTTGGAGTTGATTTTTTATAAGAAAGGTTCGCGCAGTTTCCTGTTGGGGATATAAAAAGGGTCATGATGTAGCATAGGCATAAATCTGTATCCAATAACTTACTTGCCTCATCAGCCACCCAAGGAACCATATTTCATGCAAGCATTGGCACATAATGAACGCCTACGCATTGTGGCTGCAACTGCGATGAGGTCCGGTGCTCATTAAGCAGTCCATATCCGTTGGAGGCTCGTAAGAGAAGGAGGAGACTTACACGCCTCATGGGGAATGCACATGATCACATCATAAAATTGTGATTGTGCAGTTCATTCGTTGATGAAAGACATGCCCAAAGAACGTCTTACACGCTCAACGCACCTTGGAAACCAGATCACCCAGCTGATGAATCATAAATGGGCATGTTAGGGACGTATAATAAATGCGCACAGGTTTTTCTATGACAATTCGCCATTTTCAAAGTCGATGGATTCGGGCAGCAACGTAGTCTGCAATACTGAGGGAATAACGAAGCAATCCTTGGGAGTTTTCGGTGAGGACCTCATGCAAGTGATGGTTCGATGCTTCGCGTTGTTCCCATAACGTCACCTTATAAGGTGTGCGGCCACACTGGTCAACAGGTCGCAGTCCAGGTCCTCGATTCATCATCCAAAGACACAACCGCATCAAGAACGCGACCGGTCGCTGGGTCGCAAGACTAATGGAGCGAATGAAAATGCGACTGGGTTGGAGTTGCGACCCTATGACCTTTGTGAGGTCGCATCTCACATTAAGAGCACAATCGCGTTATCCCTCTAGGTCGCTGAGTCGCGAAACTAATGGAGCGAATGAAAAATGCGACTGGGTTGGAGTTGCGACTGTACGACCTTTGTGAGGTCACATCTCACATTAAAACACTAAGTCGCACTACTGCTGAGGTCGCAAGACCTCACCTCAAGAAGGCAGTTGGAGTTGCGACCTCGTAATTCGATAATCCTATGACCTATGAATTCCATGCTTTGCGTGCACAAATGAGAGAGCCTATCGATGGTGTCTGGGGAAAGAGCGTGATGAGTGGCATCACCAACGGTTCCAAAACAATTAGACATGTCAATGTGCAAGCTCGTGGGCAATTGCAAGAACTAGAAACTCTTGCTCGAGATACCACTTCTTATTTGGAAAAAAATTGCATTCCTCTCCATGCGTAGGATCAATGCTCAATTAATATTTGAGTGTATATGCAGGATTTAAAGTTACAAAAGCCAGATCTTGGCATTCTCGCACGCACTCCAAATTATGACCTTTCGAACTCCATTCCAAAGGGTCTCCTTGTTATTGATATCCCGACGTAAACCTGATAAAACGAGAAGAGTATCTTTGGCGCATATCATGGTTTCAGTATGGAGAACATAAGGAGGGCACAGTCCCAGTTGGCACTCCATTTCCAATGGGTTCTAGACCAATAGGAGGTATGATGTAATATCAGCAAGGCGAACCTCTGCCCCAACCTTGCAAAGTCGATGGCTCTGATAACAGAGGCGCCTAGGCCGAAATAAATACATCTCTATCGATCCTATTGATGGGCTCTGCTGCAAACATTCAGATCTTGGGAGAACTCAGTGGAGACCACACTGTGGCACAACACTTGACCACACAGGGGTCTAAGTTTGTTATTTTTCTAAATCATTCCTTCAGCTAACTAAATGTGTTTTAGCATCAATATTTTAAAGACATGTGACCCATGTTACTTTGTTCGCAGGTAGAGGTAGCCGATGTGCAGAGTCGAAGCTAGGGTCTTCTCTGGCATGTGAGGTGGATCCTTTCAAAGCTCGAAAGAACCGCACGTTAAGCTCAAAGGCACTTATGCAAGAAAAAGGAAACTTGCTACGAAAATCAAAGATCACCGAAAGAGAAATACATAAGGGTTATGACCAAAGGTCACAAGTTGCGGATTGCTCGAGGTCGCAGGTCGCAGATTGCCCAAGGTTGCAGGTCACAGATTTTCCTACGGCGCAAAACAGCCCAACGATCGAGAAGATCAAGAGTCAAGGGCAACTCAAGAGTCATCTCAGCCTATACATACAACTTCAAGAAAAGGAGAAAAGGACATTTAGCTCGACAATGAAAGCCAGTATGATGGAGGAATTGTTGCTAGAGAGCTAAAGGCACTCAAATCTTGGTATCAAGAGAGAGAGAGAGGTAGCGAGGTTAGGGTTTTGTATCATGCATTGAGATGAATTGCCAATGTCCCACTATTGGGTTTTGATGAGTTGTAAACATGTATTTGGAGTTGCAGCAGCATTAATAATATATTCTCCTTTCCGACACTGATTCACGTGCTCTTTTGTGGTGATAGTACTAGTTGTCTAGTACTTCATTATGTTGTACGTTTGCTTTCATGCATGCCATTGGTTATGAACTTTTTCTCAGTGGTTGTTTGTGTGTTTGCTTTTGGATTAGTGTTTAGTTGTCTATGCCACGGAGGTGATCTATTGTGAACTACTTTGCAGTTAACTTCCAGCATGTTTTCTTTCATGTATGTTTGACTATTTTTCGGCTCACTGATCCCAGTTACGGCATATCCCCTTTTATTTGTGCTGCTTAGACTTGCTTGCATCTTTGTTTATGGTTCGTTAATCTTGGGCTGATTTTGCTTCACTGATTGGTCATTTCATCTTCGCCTTTGCTCCATCATCTTCTCATCCGAAAACCAAGAGTGGAAACAACTATGGCGGCAACCGGGCCCACATACCGGATGGGGCTCCTATCCCAAACGGTGTGAGGTCTGATTGGGACCTTTCACCGGGGAGACCCCCTTGTTGTCGGCAGTACAATTTTGCCTGTCAACAGACCCATTACACAGAGGTGTTCTTAGACAACAAATCAGAGGACGAAATTGAGTAGGAGGCGACGAGCTACAGACTATTGGGGGAAGTGGAGGAGGAGCACCACCTCCACCTAATGGAGGCCCTTTTAGACCCACATGAGGGGTCATCACTTCACTGAGTGGATTCACAAAGTACTTGACATTGAGGATACGAGGCACTATACAAGGACCGCGTGTAGTGATTTTGGTGGACAATGGGGCTACCCACAATTTCATTGATGCACATAAGGTGGAGCGGAGAGGCATACTGACTGAGGGCTTTGATGGGTTTCCATACCTGGTAACCGGAGAGAGGACTATGCAGTTCACCAAATATGTCCGTAGTCAAACAATGACTATGGGAAATTATTCCCTGACCGATCACTTCTTTGTGGTCGATGTTCTTGAACCAGGTGGCTCCAGAGACACACACAGGACAGAGGGCTTGAGAAAGCTAAAAAATAAAAATGTTTGGATTGATCTCGAACTAGGGCCAGAGCATATATCTCGTCTTCCTAATCGCAACGGTGCAAATGGTTTATCAAACCGAGCTCGTATGAAAAAGTTAGGAGCGGTAAAAGTTTTGGGTTGACTTGGTGACTGGGCAGCCTTAAGGAAGATGCAAATTCGACCTTTCCTGGCCACTAGATTCCGGCCAAATTCCGGGTGAAATTGTGGCCTTCTTAAAAGCACTCCTACAATCATTTTCTAAATTTTCAAATTTGACTAGTTTTATATATATTAATAAAAATATATATATATAAAAAGCGGGGTGGCGAGCCACCACCCCTGCCACCCCACCCAACACACACACACACACACACACATATATATACATATATATATCATTTTATTATGGGTCAGCGGGCCATAACCCCTGCCAGACCCCACAGTTATCGAACCGTAACCCCAAAATTGTTGGGGTGGTCGGCATTCAACCCCGCCACCCCTAACAAAACCTTTATATATATTTATATGTTTTCAAACCGCCATTTTCGAATGTCGTTGCCAAAGGTTCCGATGTTGAGATTCAACAAGATGATGATCCTAGTGAAAATTAAGCACCTACACTAGGTGGGGCCCATAGGCTATTTTTAGGTGTATGTTTAATTTTTAGACTGCTAAGAAAATTCTGTTTATAGCGGGAGTCTATTTATAGATAGTTGAGAAAATTATATTTATAGATGAGATTATATTTTTAGATGCATGTGCGAAGTCTATTTATAGATCGCATGTCTAAAAATAGAATGCATGTCGATTATTATTATCTCTTAATAATAATTGGACAATAAATATTAATCTATTCTCTTGAAGCACTTGATTTCAGTTAACTGAAGTGGAAAACCAATTAGCTAAAGGAATTTCGAGTTCTAAGGTTGGTTGGTGGGAAATGCAAGTGGACTTAGTTGTAACTGAGTGATTTGAAGTTGTAACAGAGTTGGATGTGTAGTTATGTGAGTTGTAAAGTAGTTTAACTCAATTAAGTGAGTTAAACTCAGTTGTGCTAGTTGTAACTAAAGATACACTAGTGAGAAATCAGTGAATTAAATATTAAATTAATTCACATGGAGTAATCTCACATGCAACTGAAGATTTACTACTGTTAACTACATGCATGTCAGATCCAGTGGAGACCCAGTTGAGAGATAGGTGAAAGGGACAGTTTGACTATCTGTTGTGACATTAGTGGGTGCACTCATGCAACCACACACACAGTGGAGATGTCAATGAGGATTGTGCAGTCAAGGGAAGGCCAAATCTCATTCATTCATGGATTTTGATCAGCAGGGATTGCGCAGTGGAGGCAGGCTGTCAGGAGGCAGTAAATTGGCACATGTATTTGCCAATTTTTGTATGACAGTGTGAGACGTTTGCATATTGTACTAAGAGCTCTTGGATTAGAGTTTTGTATGAGATTGTTTCATGATCCATGATATATACATAATATATGATAGTGGGGTTTTAAGCTTTATGCTTTTCCGGAAAAACATTTGTGTTATGTGTGATTGATCTTTCTTCATGTGTTTGAAATTGGTGATTAAAATTACGCAAATATTTTAGTAGAAGGATTCTGTATTTAACAGTGGCATATAATTGTTAGATCAGGAGAATCCAGGCAATTCATAATTGTATTAAAATTTCTACATCCGGCGGGTGTCAAACCCGCCCGACTTAATAGTCGGTCGGTCCGTCGACAGAACCATGACTCCAATACAAACTAAAACACGCAATCCAAATGCGGAGGGTCGGCAGGGTTGGAACCCTTGACCTCCCCGCAAATAACTCTGCCCATAACCATTACACCAATGGACTGCCTTTGATAAGTCCGACCACAAAATATTACTTAAGCCCTCAGCTCGTAGATGCGTCTAGTGAGTAGCGGAGGATGAAGCATGGATTTCGACACTGAGCTTTAATTACAGGGTGGAACCATGAGCGTGGAGCAGTAATTATGCAGGCAGAACCATGAGCCTTGAAATTTTCCCGGGGAGGTAATTTTTCTCCATGTCGGAATATAGTCAAGTTTACAGTCATTTTTCATGGTTTTTCGCAGGGAATGCAATGGCGAGGTCAGATTCGCGTTTTGAGTTGCAGATTTCCAGTCCACCCATAGAGCAGCAACATGGAGGAATCTAGGGGGAATCTAAAAGATTCCTTTTTGCCCCAGATTTTCATTTCATCATAATTCAACAAATGGACAGTCGACTTTGCACTATTCGACGCCACGAATCTGATGGCGCATTCATATTTTTCATCTGAGATTTATATTTTTCAGTCACTTTTTGAAGTGAAGTTGCAGGTGCCAGCTTTCAGCGAGTGAGCAGTGATTTCACACCTTTCGACACCAGGATTGTGATGGTGATTTCAGATCCAGCAACAGCAGCAACCATTATTCAATCATCTTCAGCGTGAGGTATATGATGAGTTGATTTCATGTACTTCTTTGTCCCTGAGATGCATAGTGATGTACAGATCTTGATTGATGTATGAGTCGTGAGATCTTGTCTTGTTTTTTTATTGATGTAATTTCTGTCATGGACTTGTATTATGTTTGAGATCCCTTTATGCCATATTGGCGAGATACTCATGTATGTTGTTGAGATCCCTTGTTTCTATGTCGGCGAGATACTCATAGTCTTTATGTGTGAGCTATTGTCATACTGATAGGAGTTCTTTTTATGCATGAGAGTTCTGTCGTGGAACATATAGTAGAGAGGTCTAGCCACTCCTGCGCGAGGGCATTTTCCTTGTATGTCAGAGAAACACATCCATGTACATCTTCACTCCTTGCAACACTTAATGCAGTGGCCTACACCATCTTGACACCGAGGCCCGGAGATGTAGTCCCTCTTGGATGAACTCCATTATCAAATGACGTGTTCTTATAATTGTTAATCTTGACATGTTATGTTCCTCTTCTTTACAGCATACAATTGTTCATTTATGTTCATTAACGCTTTAATTAAATGCAATTCTAAGTTATTAGCCGAAATAAAAAGTCTTGGTTAAGGGTATCAAGAATTTACCCTGGATCAAGTGGTATCAGAGTAGGTCTTCTCGCTGATTGGATTGCCGGCGTGAACATTGAACTTTCGATGAGTTGAGCCATGGAGAGTGTCAAGGACATGTACGAGACCATGCTCAGGGTGTCTGAGAAAGTAGACATGTTGTACGAGGCTTATGAAAAACAAGCAGCAGAGAACGATGAATTGAAGACACTCCTTTAAGAAGAAAAGGAGGACAAACATCAGTTGCAACTTAAGTTGCAACCCACGACAAAGGTGTGGGAAGGATTGAAGTGAAACAATGAAATTATTCAAGTAGATCATGATGCTTTTAAGACACTCCTACAGGAAGAAAAGGAGGACAAACATCAGTTTCAGCTTCAATTGCAAGCCACAATAGAGGCGTGGGAAGGATTGAAGCGCAACAACGAAATTCTTCAAGCAGATCATGATGCTTTGAAAGCATTCCTACAAGGAGGAGAAGTAGCAATTGCAGCTTCAGCGACAAGTCGTGACAGAGGCCTTGGAGGAAGTAAAGCACAATGAAGGCTTACATAAGCCTTCTTCACCTGTTTCGCAATCGATAGCTAAGGTAAACAATGTTGATTTTTCTTCAGTTTCTTCACATGATATCATTTCGGTTGGAAGTGTGGAGATACCCATCACAGGTACCAGCATGAGACTCCTCACCAAGATGGGGTACAGAAAAGGAGGACTTGGCGTTCGTGGCCAAGGCATAACTCAACCATTGGAGGTTGTGCAGACCTCGTTATGCAAGTTTGGGGTACATTGAAGAAGGATGTTCGAAGGACATAAAGGGAAAATAGATATTGATGAACTCTCCAAGGAAGAGAAATGAAGGGGACACTTCGCCATCGTCCCATGGCAGTGAATGTTGCAGTGAAAGAGCTGAGGCAAGATCCCATCACCATGATCGCACCAGATACCACCATAGAAGGTATAACAAGTCTCATTATTCTAGAGTTAATTTTGATTATTAGAATATTGATAACCACGGTTGTAAATAATGGCATCGCAAAACGTGTCATTTTTGTGGTTTAAATAACCATGTGATTTCTAAGTGTTGGAAAAGGATGGCAGCACAAAGGAGGATGAGGCATGAAAAGCCTTCTCCCCAACAAGAAAAGAAATCGGTTAAGCAGATTTGGAGGAAAAGGACTTTTTGCACCCATTGCGACCGAAGTGGCCACCAAAGAGCCACATTCCGGAGACTCCATCCAGAGCAGCGCCTTAAAGACAAAGTGCCCGTGCATACACTAGTCGAAAGAGCTAATCTACAAGCAAGTTCGCCACAGGGAAATGATCCACTCACTTTGATAAGTGAGAGATGGTTCTTCTAGATTGTTTTGTCTAGATATGTTAGCTTGTCATGGCCGTTTGTGTAAATCATTTGTCACATTTTTAATTCTGAAAGTGATGATGTGTTTTCCATCACTTGTTTAAGAAACAATGATATTTTTTGGCCTTTTTTTATAAGTCGTGTTGCATTTCTTTCATGTAAAAGTAATGATGTGTTTACCATCACTTCGAAATGCGACGATGATGTTGTTGGTCTTGTTTTATGAGTCATATGATGCATTTCTTTCATGTAAAAGTGATGAGATGTTTTCCATCACTTCGAAATGTGACGATGATGTCTTGTCTTATAACGATAGCTGGGGTATGATTCCTTTTGGATGTAAAATTGACCACCGAGTACATCTTATAAACTCGTGGCAAGTATGGGAAATGATTTGGGTCATAGATTGGTCAATTTGAGCATGTATTTGCATGAGATTGTACAACAGGTTTGCAGGGGATGTAGGTGTCAGTTCATCACTTATGGCTCTGAAGGACGCAGGTGAAGGAGAAGGAAGGGTGACTTTTTCAGGACACTTGTGGTGCAGACATAGTACAGAGCAGTGAAAATTCTTTTGATGCTTTTGGAGGACCAAAAGCTCCTCAGTGGGGAGGATTGATCTAGGTGGCTCCAGAGACACACACAGGACAGAGGGCTTGAGAAAGCTCAAAAATCAAAATGTTTGGATTGATCTCAAACTAGGGCCAAAGCGTAGATATCGTCGTTCTGATCGCAACGATGTGAACAGTTCATCAAACTAAGCTCGTATGCAAAAGTTAGGAGTGATCAAAGTTTTGGGTTGACTTGGTGACTAGGCAACCTTAAGGAAGGTGCAAATTCGACCTTTCCTAGCCACTGGATTCCGGACAGCTTCGGCCAGATTCCAAGCAAAATTGTGGCCTTCTTAAAAGCACTCGTACAGTCATTTTCTGAATTTTCAAATTTGACTATTTATATATATATTAATAAAAAAACATAATAAAAAAGGGGGGTGGCGGGCCACCACCCCCGCCACCCCACCAAACACACACACACACACACACACACACATATATATATATATATATAATTTTATTATTTTTCGATGGGCCATAACCCACGTTGGACCCCACGATTATCAAACCGTAACACCAAAATTGTTGAGGTGGTCGGCGGTCAACCCCATCACCCTAACAAAACCTTTATATATATATATATATATATATATATATATATATACGTTTTCAAACTACCATTTTCGAATGTCATTGCCAAAGGTTCCGGCGGGTGTCGAACTCGCCCGACTTAATAGCCGGTCGGTCCGCTGGTGGAACCATAACTCCAATAGAAATTAAAACACGCAATCCAAATGCGGAGGGTCTACAAGGTTGGAACCCCCAACCTCCGCCCATAACCATTACACTAATGGATTTCATTTGATAAGTATTCCCACAAAATATTACTTAAGTCCTCAGTTCGCAGATGCGTCCAGCGAGCAGCGGAAGATGAAGCATTGATTTTGAGACTGAGCTTTAATTGCAAGGTGGAACCATGAGCATGGAGCAGTAATTATGCAAGTGGAACCATGAGCCTTGAAATTTTCTCGAGGAGGTAGTTTTTCTCCATGTCGGAATATAGTCAAGTTTACAGTTATTTTTCACAGTTTTTCATAGGGAAGCAATGGCGAGGTCAGATTCGCATTTTGAGTTGCAGATTTCCAGTCCACCCATGGAGCAGTTACATGGAGGAATCTAGGGGGAATCTAAAAGATTCCTTTTTGCCCCAGATTTTCATTTCATCATAATTCAACAAATGGACAGTCGACTTTGCACTATTCGACGCCATGAATCTGATGGCGCATTCATATTTTTCATCTGAGATTTATATTTTTCAGTCACTTTTTGAAGTGAAGTTGCAGGTGCCAGCTTTCAGCGAGTGAGCAGTGATTTCACACCTTTCGACACCAAGATTGTGATGGTGATTTCAGATCCAGCAACAGCAGCAACCATTATTCAATCATATTCAGCGTGAGGTATATGATGAGTTGATTTCATGTACTTCTTTGTCCCTGAGATGCATAGTGTTGTATAGATCCTGGTTGATGTATGAGTCGTGGGATCTTGCCTTGTTTTGTTATTGATGTACTTTTTGTCATGGGCTTGTATTATGTTTGAGATCCCTTGATGCCATATTGACGGGATACTCATGTATGTTGTTGAGATCCCTTGTTTTCCATGTCAAGGGATACTCACAGTCTTTATGTGTGAGTTATTGTTATACTGATAGGAGTCATTTTTATGCATGAGAGTTATGTCATGGAACATCTTGTAGAGAGGTCTAGCCACTCCTGCATGAGGGAATTTTCCTTGTATGTCAGAGAAACACATCCATGTACATATTCACTCCTTACAACACTTAATGCAGCGGCCTACACCATCTTGACACTGAGGCCCGGAGATGTAGTCCCTCCTGGACGAACTCCATTATCAAATGACGTGTTCTTATGATTGCTAATCTTGACATGTTATTTTCCTCTTCTTTACAGCATACAGTTGTTCATTTATGTTCATTAACGCTTTAACTAAATGAAATTCTAAGTTATCAGACGAAGTAAAAGTTCTTTGTTAAGGGTATCAAAAATTTACCCTAGATCAGTGCTGGACACCAACGTGGTGATGGGTGTCCAGTGACTCTACTCCTTGGGGATAGTCACTACAAATTGTAGGAAACTTGAGATGGAGTTCATGGTGCTAGATGTGAAACTTGTGGTGTTGAGAGGAATGCATTCATACTCATTGCAGACAGTGTCAACACACGTGATGGAGGTTGATCTATGACATGGGGACATAGAGTGGGCAGTGGAACTCAGGATCACAAAGGAAACGTCTCAGCCATAACCAGTGCATCTAGATGTCCAAGAGATATTGGACAGGTACCCAACAGTTTTTGGAGACATTCCTCCAGGCAAACCGCCCGACAAGGTATTTGAGCACACAATTGAGTTAGAGGAGGGTGCGCATGAAGTGATGACCACTCCATACTGACATCCCAATGCTTATTGGGATGAGATTGAGCATGCCATACATGAGTTGTTGGCCTTGGGGCACATTAGGCCCTGTTCGAGTCCCTTCGTTTCTTCAGTTGTGCTAGTGAAGAAGGATGGGACCCTCCACATGTGTATTGACTATCGAGCCTTAAATAAGAAGACGCTAAAGAATTGGTACCCAATTCCATGCATAGATCAGTTGATGGATGAGCTTTGAGAAGCTAAATACTTCTTTAAGATTAATTTGTGCTCAGGCTACAACCAAATTAGATTTCGGGAGCAAGCCATCCCAAAGGAAACTTTTCGATGCCATTATGGGAATTTCGAGTTTTTGGTGATGCCCTTTGGGCTAACCAATACCCCAACTAATTTCTAGTCTTGCATGAACCATGTGTTCTGCAAGCAGCTTTGCAGGTTTGTGTTATTTTTTTATGATGACATATTGATTTATAGCAAGACTTGGGAGGAGCATTTGAAGCATTTGGAGAAGGGTCTTTGTATTCTTGAGGAGCAGCGATTGCATGCCAAGGTGTCCAAATGTGAGTTTGGAATAATAGAGATGTTATACCTTGGCCACATCATTGAAGAGGTTGGGGTGCGTGTATACCAGGAGAAGATCAGGAACATATTGGATTGGCCTACACCTAAGAGTGTGACTAAGCTACGGGGCTTTTTGAGCATTTGCACCTATCACACAAAGTTCGTGAAGGGGTTTTCATAGCTAGAAACACCCCTCACCGATCTAACAAAGAAGGTTGTGTTTGAGTGGACCGATGTAGCGAAGGAGGCTTTTGAGCGCCTCAAATAGGTGATGAGTAGTTATTCGGTGTTAGCACTGCCATATTTTTCATAGTCGTTTATATTGGAGTGTGATGCCTCTAGGGAGGGCATCAGGGAACTTTTGATGTAGGGTGGACATCCTATTTATTTCGAGAGATGGAAGCTACAACCCCATGGCAGGCTACTCTATCTATGACAAGGAGATGTTGGCCATCATGCATGCATTGGCCAAGTTCATGTAATATCTGGTGGGCAACCGGTTCAAGGTAAAGATTGACCACAACAATCTTAGATCCTTTTTGAAGCAAAAATAGTTGCAAGACAAGCAGAAGAAGTGGGTGAGCAAGATTCGAGCCTACGACTTTGACATAGAGTATGTCAAGGGGCAACAAAACATTGTTGCAGATGCACTGTCTAGGAGGCCTACCACTCTCTCGCTTATGAGCATCACCCCGGATTGGAAGGCACAGTTGTTAGTTGAGTACTCCAAGGATCGCCATGCATGCGAGATCCTTGATGGGGGGGGTGGAAGAGGATGACTGGTTCCTTGTGATGGATGAGGTGATTTATTACAAGAACCAGATATATTTGGTACCTGGTTCGCAATTGAGGGAGAGGATTATGCATGTTATTCGTGACTCTCCACTACCAGGACATTAGGGGTTCCTCAAGACATACCGAGCTATCTACGAGTGTTTCATGTGGAGGGGCCTCAAAGGGGATGTTTTGAGGCACATGTAGGAGTGTGGTACTTTTCAAAGTAACAAGGGAGAGGAGACACACCCAACGGGATTACTGCAACCTCTTCCCATTCCTGAGAGGAAATGGGAGAGTATATCCATGGAATTTATTATAGGGGTGCCAATAGCACAGAGGCGAGACTGCATATATGTGGTGGTCAATAGGCTGACCAAGTACGCCCATTTCTTCGTCACACCCTCTCGATCATCAACTTCACAAGCGGTCGAGTTGTTTACCAGGGAGGTATTTAGGTTGCGTGGTCTCCCCAAGACCATAGTGAGTGACTATGACAATCGATTTATGGGGGGGTTCTAGTGAGAGTTGTTTTAGTTAGTGGGGACTGATCTCACACCCAATACCAGTTATCACCCACAAACTGATGGCCAGACAAAGATTTTCAACAAGTGGTTGGAGGAGTACTTGTGCAACTATGTGACCAGGAAACAACGTGCATGGGTGAAGTGGATTCACCTGGGAAATTACTGTTACTACACCACGTACCACATGTCGATAGGTATGTCTCCATTTCGTGCAATATATGGTTATGATGCCCTGGCCTTTGCTGACTTTTTGTTTTGAGATAGCAGAGCCCCAAGTGCCAAAGATTGGATACAAGAGAACCAAGACATCTTCAGGGCTCTTAAGGATAACTTAAATACATCAAAAAATCAACAAAAAACCTATGCAGATCAACATAGTGTTGAGAGAAATTTTGAGGTTGGGGAATTAGTTTTTCTGAGGCTCCAACCATCTAGGCAGTCTACTCTAAAGCAAAAGGTAGCCGAGAAGCTCAAACCATGTTTCTCTGGGAGTTTTAGGGTGACTAGGCGGGTTGGAGAGGTGGCTTATGAGTTGGAGCTCCCACTTGGGAGCAAGGTACACAATGTATTTCATGTCGCATGCCTGAAAAAGGCATCGAGACAATAGGTGACAGCGGCTACCGATTTACCCCCTTTGGATGATGAGGGGCAATGTTTGGTGTTGGTGTCAGAGTCCATTTGGGAGGTGAGAGAGAATAGGCTTAGGAACAAGACTGTTCGAGAGTTTCTAGTGAAGTGGAAGGACTTGCCAGAGGAGGATGCCACTTGGGAAGGGTAATAGGTACTCTAGCACATATTAGTGCAATTGCTTGAGGACAAGCAAAATTTAGGCAGGGAGGACTGTGATATTCTTACTTAGCAATTTTGCTAAGTAATTACCATTTTTGCCAATTTTGAAGTTTTGCCATCATAGACTTAGGAAAAGTGGGTTAGGAGGACTCCACTTGGAAATTTTTGGCTTAAGGAGGCTCCAACATAGGAAAAGGCGGGAAAATCGAATTCCTAGTGGAAGGTGGGGGCCACCCCAAGAGGAATATGCACCCCTTGGAGCAACTCGCACTTGTGGCGAGAGTGAGAGAAGAAGGGGTCGATGTATGGGGCTTATTACCCACCATTTCGTGGGTGATGTCCCTAGAAGAAATTTTTCTCCATGATGGACCTCATCCGACAACTAGCAGCCCCTTATAGCATCCTACTAGCTTGTTGTGTCATTTCTAAACCACCTGAGCCAGCCATGTGGTCCCTCACCGACCTGTATTGATTGTATGTTTGAAGGTGGGCCTCTTGAATCTAAAGGTATGTTTTGTCATTTGGTAATTAAGTATTGAGTTTACTTATCATGAATACTTATGGGCATGGATTGATGGGGGGATTTGGCAGAAAGAGTGGGCTTAGTTTGTGCTCTTGCCCCCCTGATCTATTTTGGGTGTTACTCTTGCACCTTAGTCTCGTGGGATCTCCTTTATTGACCATTTGGTTCTAGGGTGGTACTACCTGGGAAACCCCGACTTTGGGTGTGTGGTCCCGCTCCTTTATCCACATGTACTACTCCCCTTCCACTCATTATACTCCCATTCATCATTTTTCCTGCCTGGGTCCACATAGGGTCAACCTCCCTATCCCCTTGCCCCCACCTTGGGTCAGGCCTAGAATGATGCCCCGAAGGTTGAAGTAGCTAAAAGAAAAAGAAAAAGCATAATTGGTCGCACTTAACAAGAAATTATACCACAAAATACAAAAGATGGTCAGGACAAAAATAATTAGCATGTGGGCAAAAGCCAATGAATGAGTTTTTCCCCTTATCCATGGCCATTACCCTGGTTTGATAGGCCCTAGATGAGCCTCCTTTGTCATATAAGAACCCATTATTGTCCCAACCCCCTGGAGGGAAATGAACTACCCTACCTTAAAAGGGGTAATCACTGTTATATCTGACACATCATGCTCTTATCCTTGAGCCCCGAGCAGTTAATTAAAGATAATGCATAAAAGGAAAAAGGAATACAAAAAAGGGTGGAAAAATCAAGGTCGAAACACCTCATGTACCACAATTGCTCCCTCCTACACATTATATACCCTGGTGTGGGCTTCCCCTTATTTGGCTGCCCCTGATTGCACCTTTGATGTTCTAGTTCTGGGTTTACTGGGTGTTGACAACCTCCATGGGATTTCTCCTGAGCCAGATTCCAGCCCTAAGTAAGGTTACAACACGCCTCAGGTGAGATGCCTTTTTCTTCCTGAATAGGGTGAAAATGTAGGCGTTTCTTTAGACTACAACAGAGCTTTTGTTGGCCCTTGTGCCTGAACCCAAGATCTCAACCCCTTCATCATTTTTCCGCCAACAGTTACCCCGACTATTAACACTTTGTGCTTTTGCAAGTTGCTATAGGGTGGAGATTCTAGGTTGAATTATTTGTGGGTTCGCCCTCGCACCAATGAATAATATGATGGGCTCACGTGTTTAACATCACCGACTGACCTTACATCATCCTGTGCCCCTTTTAACTCGCTCCTCTTTTGAACTGTCAGTGTCTGACCTCCGAGATTACGTGTCCTGACAGGTCCACTCCCTTCTCCATCAATGATCCCATACATCAGCTCTAACGGTCCTCATTCCTACCATAGTAGCCAAGTGCCAAGTCATTTGATTCACCCTTCAATGCTACTTGAGGCCACCTTCGAGAGAGACTCTGGGACATGAAAATTCCCATAAGCTGCCATTAAAATCCCCCTCTATGCAGGCTCATTTTAAACCTCCCAATGTTGTGATTGGCCCACTTACATGGGAAATGGTTCCTCTGTCAGCCAATGCATAACCTCCACAACACCCCGACCTTCCTCACATTGTAGGACTTGCCACATAATCTTGCCCATTATCATCCCATGTGTTTCTCTTGAGTGACCTTTTGCAACTTCCTGGATGTAACCTCTGAATGTATAACACTCCAGAATCTCTTTCGGCCATCGATCTGTCATGTAGATCTTAGCCATTCATTACGCTGGCATCGTGCCCATTCAGGCATTATGGTCATATGGTTAGCAACCTCGCATTCCCTACCGACCATTGCATGACCCAATAACCCTTCCAAGCTCATGGATATGGTTAAGAAGTTTCTCGGATATAGGCTAAAGTCTTCCTCCCTCTCTACACTTCACGGGCCCATTTGAGAAAGGATTCATTCATAGCTCAACTACAATGGTTCTCCAATGTCCGGACTTGCGCCAAAGCCTAACCATAGCCATTAAGGGTTTATAAAACACACTATGGTGATATCCCTCCTACACTTTCTGCAAAAATACCATCTCAAGGTTCCTAATGACGTAAATACAAAGCATGGTTCAGGGACTTATTGATTCAACCTCTTAGAGGTGTGCATTCCCTTTGATCCTCAAAATATTATGAGGAATAGATCAATCTCAGCCTAGAGATCTGGAGGTTTCCTTTGAGGAACAAATAAGCACACCAAGCTTATAAGAGAAATGAGAAAGCTTACAGTGCCAATAAGGCCACAAGGTGATCAACTAGAAAATTCTCCGTGACGATACAATTATAGGCATAAACCATAAATAGAGGCTAATACAAGCCTACAAGCTTTTCATTTTCATGGATGGAAATTCCAAGCTTGGAATCCACATTAAATAACTAGATATTTCATGCTATAGAACTAAAGCCAAACTAGTGAGCACCTAATAACATACATGACCGTGTTACTCTGTGCATATTGCACCCACACAAGAGAGTATATACATATATACACAAGTGTTCCCTACATAAAGAACAACAATACAACATCGCAACAACAGTGTACACATGCATTAAAGTTTCTTCGTTCTAATCTTAGTGAACCATGAGCTATTCATAAAGTAAAAAGAACAATTATTAACAACTCAAGATGAGCTCAATAACAAGGAGATCGTGTTACAACACTTATCTGGAACTAATACTAGAGTTGGAAATTGAGATCGGTACAACGACTCTCCACCCAACCATAGATAAACAACAACCAAGAATTTCTTAAAGTTGTCATCCTTGAGCTAGATTCCAGAGCTTGAGGTGAAGTCCTTTCAAAGGAGTTTCAAACCAATATTTCAGCTAAAACAGGGTGTCTCGAGGCTACCTCACCTCCACCCACCAACTATCAAAAACAAGTAAACACGATATACCACTTCATTGAATTGCAACCATCTTCCACTCAATAAATTACATCAATATCATGAGTTGAAACAAGGTGTTTCAAGGCTACATTTCTTTCACCCACCAACTATTCAAGGATCTCTCATCAGGCAGGGAGTGTTTTCTTTTATATAGAGGAACTTATGTTACAACATCCCAACATCTCTAGGGATTTAGTCACAAAGAGTCTTAACTTAGATATGGAGAGAGAGATATTAATAAACGTGATGGAGGACGTATCAGCCATGTTACCTTGGAAGGAATAAGAATGCACATCCCAACAACTCAATCGAATCTTCCACCTGTGTTTTCAACCCAATTCCCATGGAACTACCATCAAGTGTTATCATCCCACTAGCCTTGTGTGCCTCCACCTTTCAAGGGTTATAAACTAGCAAGGTATTCGGTGGAATTTCTAGCTCTGTAAGGCACAACCATTACTCTATGATTATCAGTCTGCAAGCCCCATGGGTTTCTCGGTTGGATATCATCAGAGTTCCTCTTCTCACTGAATTCTCCTAGTTCTCAAATATTTTCTTCCCTCTCAATGATGTGCTTGAGCCTCAAGAGCCTCTCAACCTCTTGTTTTCCTTCGACATCTCTTCTTCAACTTTGTGTTCTTAAACAAAAATTTTAGACTATGTATTCTTTGTAGATGCATATTTCCCTGTGTGTGTGTGTGAGAGAGAGAGAGTATTTATGAATTGATCCTCCCTTATCTTCCTGTGCATATGAGTCGTGGGTGTTTTTCCCACAGGAGCCTCTTGACCTCCTCTTTTTTCTTTGTGCACCTCTTGTTCCTATACTTCAGCATGTTAGAAGATGTGAATCGAGAGAATACCCCCTCATGTGCATGAGAGAGCACATGTATCAATTCATCTTCTCTTGAATGTTATCCTTCCTCTCCCAAAATGGAATAACTTCCCTTGCTTCTCCACAATTTGCACAACAGTCCACGTCTTGATAGTGCAACCCATGTCTGTCTTTAATTTTTATCATTTTCTTTGCTTGGTTTTTGAGTTGAAGGACACTTAGACCAATCCTTCCTCCTTCGGTTACATTCAATGCATAGTCAACACATTAAATATGTTTCAAACAACCAGGATTCATAATTAAACCAACTAACTTCCTCAAGAAATCTCCCTCCTCAAGCAATGGAATATGTGTCCCTCTCTCAACCATTTTTTTCTTTTAATTTTTTATAAAAGTATTTAGATTGTATACACGAGGATAAGCAATTGGGTTGTTACACTATCTCTCACCCACATCGGGGAATCCATGTCTCCCTAGATTAAATTTTCTTGACTTGTTGTTCTATCTTGTTCAAGGATTGTAATGAGATTTTGGAGATCCTCGTACTCTGTTGTTGGAGGCTAGTTAGTTTCCAGTCGTTCCCCAACATGTGTACACCCCCATAGTGGGACAATCATTATTGGATGTTATTCACAAATGTAGCTCACTTACCATAGTTATTTAAGGAAAACTAAGCCACTTGGAAACTAAGTGATATGAAATCATGGAAACTATGAGATTCAAGGTTCAATCCTCATGTTGTAACCCAGTCTACGAAGAGGAGATGGCGTAGGCTCTAGAGGTATAGTCGTAGCAACTAGAATCAACCATGTGTCACGCGAGTACGAGACTGACCCACTTACTGATTCCTCTCGTTACAATAAATAAATAAATGTATTCCACATCTCTATATTAACAATGGGAAGATATATCATTGCTAAGTTGTTGACCAATAGTGAGACAATCGTTATTGGATGCTATTCACAAATGTAGCTCACTTATCATAGTTATTTAAGGAAAACTAAGCCACTTGTAATAGTTGACTAGTAATTCATTAGAAGAAAGACTTTAACCAAATAAAAACAATTTTAAATCATATTTCAAAATTAAAACACTATCATTTTCACTAATAAAATAAACACTTTCTTAAAAACAAAGAAAATTGAAATTATTATTATTTAATAAAAAAATAAATTATAATACAACCTAATAAATTTTTTGTTTATTAATTAATTAATAAATTATATATTTTATTTTTAACAAATTATACATTTCCTTCCCAACAAAAAGGATTATGTTAAAAACCTATTGACATTTTCTATTTATGATTATTTATTCTTAAATTATATAGGTTCTTCAGACTAACCCTACCATGCTACCATGCAATATATGTGCATAGAAAATGCAAAATTAAAAAGTTGAACGACGCAATTTGAGCATCTGTAAAAACGTTAAATATAAGATATTTAGAAGTTTTCCCGAAAAATATCGAGGGACAGGGAAAGTGCTAACTTCCTGTGGTCTCTGTAATTCAGTTCCATCAGTAGCATATTTATATAACAGGGAAATTTGTTAACTTCATTTCATAACACCTGAATAGATGAGGGAGGGGCATATGTATTTCTTCACTTCCTGTAAAATCAAGGGACCAGGGAAGTTCTAACTTCCTGCGGTTTCTGTAATTCAATTCCATCCCTGTATGTTTGTATAACGTTGAAGTTTGTCAAATTCATTTCATAACACATGCAAAGATGAGGGGCATATGTATCTCTTCACTTATATATATAAGTATTAACGTGGTGCAACCCCTGGAATATTTCCACTAAGGAGGTTGCTCCCAGAGATATCAGAAGATCTAAAGGGATTTTCTGCGGATATGTCCATCTCCGTTCTTTCAATGCCCATTGGATAAATATGAGATTCTATGGAAAGTGTATGGCCTTCTGGTGGCATTAATTGGAGGATCTTCTGAAGCTCTTGCACAACCTCAGCCGCGGTGGGGCGTGCATCTGTCTCGTCTCTGCAACAACGCAGTGCCAAACTGGCGAATGGCTCCAAGCACTCTGAAGGATACGAACGCAACCGCTTATCAATCATAGATAACATACTTCCAGATTCATACGCCATTTTCACCTGTAAACCAACACAATTAGCTGCAAGTGCCAGGAAAAACAGTAAAACTATAGCTTCCTCCCTCATTCCAGCACAGAGTTGATAGCAAAGTGTTATAAAACAAATTACAGCGGAAAACGATGTGAGAAAATCTAATATTCTGCTCCAACATATGAGTGTCCACAAAAATGAAAGCCCGAAAAAAATGATGCAGTAATTGAAAAAATGGACGAATAGCATATTGATCAAAACATGTACCTCCCTGACAATGTTTTTTCCATGTGAAATGGGTTCCATGGCTGTCAAAAGCTCCAAAAGAACCACACCAAAACTATATACATCGCTCTTATCAGTCAGCTGGTGAGTCAAGAAGTACTCTGGATCTAGATAGCCCTGCAAACCAATAAATATACTGTTATCCATTGCTCGCGAATACAATAAAAAATTATACAAATCATATGTATATATCATGTCAAGATTTGCATCTTACCGGGGTGCCTTTCACTACAGTTGATACATGATCTGGAGCTGAACCTTCTATATCCGGTAATAAAGCAAGCCTTGACAGTCCGAAATCTGCAACCCTTGCATTGAATTTATCATCTAGTAGGATGTTGGTTGCCTTTATGTCACGGTGGAAGATGGGAGGATTAGCCTCGTTATGGAGATACAAAATGCCTCTGGCTGATCCAAGAGCGATGCGAAGACGTAGGGCAAAGTCCAGAGGTTTTAATTGGAATTTTCCTGTCAATGATAACACATTTCCCTCATCCTTGACCTACATTTTATACTGAAGCATGCTCATGGAATAATGTATAATATATGAACAGAGGAATGGCAACAAACTTTACCAGCGAGATGATCGTGTAGGGTTCCGTTTGGCATGTACTCATAAACCAACATCTACATAAGAAACACATTAAAACCTTCTTCCATTAGATCCTATCCATTGTCATGGATGTCAATGTTATATATACAATTTAAAATTAATTTTCTTGAATCAAAATGTTTTTGCTAACGTTTTATTCTTTGGACTTTCATGAATTAGAATGTTTTTTTGCTAATGTTTATTGGTTAAAAGAACATTCTCTGAAAGCTTCAAATCGCAGGGTAGGTAGCATAACTGTCTTTAACATTAGCATAGATTTATCCAATTTCCATATTTTTTAAACACTCAAAAGAAATAAAAAATATCAAATAGAAATCAAAGTAAAAATCTTTACATTGATTATGTATATATATATGTTTGGTATTTGACAGTTTATTATAGATTTTAACTCATTTTTTGTAACTTATAAAGATAGAAGTTATACATATCATTCATAAAGGATTAATGATAAGCTTCTCTCAAAACAATCATGACATATATCCAAAAATGCATGCACTCACATGGTAACTTTACATTGATTCATGGATGATATCTTGGAAGAACTTGAAGGATATAGATGACTTTTTGAGTTCTAAACTAATAAATATTGCAAATGGTAAGTTGAACACCTTGTCATGGTATTGTTACCCACCATTAGTGGGTGATCCCTATAGGAGAAAGTTTCTCCTAGATTTGTCTTCAGTGGGCAGCCAACAGTTCCTTGCAACCACTACATAGCCCAATGTGCCACTATTCTCTGCCACATGAGCCAACTATTGTACGCCTTCACTCATCTATTATGATTGTATGTTTGAAGGTGGGCCTTCCAACCCCAAAGGTGTGATTTTTTTATAATGTAATTGGGTGTTTATGCTTGCTTTTCTTTGGCACATTTGAAGATGGATTAGTGGGGGGATTCGGTGAAAAGAATGGGCTTGGATTTTACTCTTGTTCCCTTGCCTCACTTGGGGGTTAATCTTGTATCCTAGTCTTGTGGGATCTCCTCTATTGGCTACTAGCTTTAGGTGTGGCGCTACATGGGAAACCCTAATTTTGGTTGTGTAGTTCTGCGTCCCAATACCATATATTTCACTCCCCTCCGCTCATTACAAGCCCTTTTCAAATTTTCCCCATCTGGGTCCACATTTGTCCATTGGGTCCATAAGGAGTTAGCGTCCCCATCCCCTTGTCCACACTTTGGGTCGGGTCTAGAACGATGCCCCAGAGGTTGAAGCAGTTAAAAAGAAAGACAAAAGCATAATTTGGCCACTTACAACAAGAAATGTACCAAAAAATGCAAAAGATGGTCGGGATATAAAAATTTAGCGTGTGGGCAAAAGCCAAACATGAGTTCTACCCCTTATCATTATGGTCATCACCCTCCTAGGCCCTCTGCTAGATTGTGTGGCAACATTTGTGGCGCCATTACCGGGGACACAAGACGTGTGTCTTGTTCCTACATGACATCATTGATATATCATTTTGTCGACTCCATTGGAAGAAGGAAGCCCTAGTTCTTCATTGAACTTTAAATTCAATGCTTGAAGGGTGAAACAAGCATCTCTCAAGGCATTTCAAGTTCACCCTGGCAACTCCGTATCTAGAATCTTGTGAAAATTTTCACGCAAACAAATGGATCATTGGAGATGCCTATTTTATATGTTTCAAGATGATGATCTTCGACCCAATGACCATGATGTCATTAGTAGCCAAGAGGAGTTTGATACCCCTCTTAATGAATCTGTTGGGAGTCATGAAATTGAGGAGCCTTCCCAATGCCTTGAAAGGGGTTTGTGGTTCTTCCCAAGATATGATGATTGTAGTCCACCTTGTTCCTCCCTCAATAATCAAGAAGATGTGATTGTGGATGTGTATGAGCCATCTATCTCTTCATGCCATGAGGACGATATGCTCGAGCTTGCTATTCATCAAAAATTTATGAGCTTGGTTGTTGAGTTCTCCATATTATCGTTGCAAGAAAGGTTACACGAGTTGGGTTCTTCTCTTCCCTCCTAATCCATTACCCTTGATGCGTAGTGCTCAAATGTTCGCGCCCCCCACCCTTACGATTCATCAAGCAAATCTTGCAATGGGAAAAGTGATATTTGGGTCCCCTGCGTCATGGTCGTTCATAAGGGAAAATGCTTTTATTTAGATTTAATAATATGTTGGTTACATTGGCTATATGATTACAATTAGTATTTGCATAATGTAACATGTATGGTAGAGTAGGATGCATTGCATATTGATTTTTGCATACCTTCTATCACCATATCATGTTCTCATGCTAGATTAGGTGCATTTATATGAAATTTTCATCCTAGACTAAGTTTTATTTCTTGTTTATTTTTATAGATGAGAAAAAGCAAGGGAAATCAAAGTTCGCCATAGAAACATGTGATGAACCCTAAACTGAGAGGGGGGGTGAATCAGTTTTGTCCATTCATGGACATTAAAATTATTTTCATTAAATCATCAACTTAAAACATTACATGAGCAGCTTAACAAATAATGATCAACAAACTGAATGTGTGAACAATAAGTAATAAGCAAACCAATACATCACATCAACACATAATAACAATGCATATGGACACCAGATATAAATGGAAACCCATAAGGGAGAAAACCACGATTTTATTATTGTTGTGATTCAAAGGCAAGCTCCTACTCCTTATTGCATCTGATTTTCTGTAGGCTCCTTCCTACAGGAGGTTGCTATCTCAAATTTCTGCAAGCTACAACATGCAAGGAAGCTCCAACTCCCATGTGTTTTCTGTAGGCTACCACCCACAGGAGGCTCCTACCTCAACTAGTTCCAACTGAACATTTTATCAAGACACAACTTGAAAGGAGGCCACAATCCCCTCACACAACATGAAAACAATATGCTGATTTACTTGGTTATCAACTCTGCATATCTCCATCTTTACTTCTGCCTCTTCTCCTTTCAAATATTTTTCACATCAGCTCCATATGTGCATAATATCTCAATCAACTCTCTCACATTCTCCAGCTCTCTAACCTCTTCATGCACTCCAAAATGACATCTTTTATAGAGATAATTTAATGGTTATTTGTATTCCACATACGAATATGAAGTGAATAGGCTTGACTCTTTGTCGTCCACTCACTCGTTTCTAAACTCTTTATATTACAAATATTATAACAAGAAATAGATAATTTATCCAATATTAATTTCAGCCATATGTAATGATTAGGTGCACCATCCTAATGCCAATATCAAATAACAACATTTATCATTACTGTATTACCACGGCCTTTGCAACACCTTTGCCTTTGCTTTGGAGTCTTGCCTTTGCCTTAGAGTCTTGCCTTTGCATCACAACAATTTAGCTCAATCAGCAATTTCAAATTATTACAATTTCTTCAATGTAGCAGTTTCTACAATATTATCCAACCATCAAGCCATCAATGTTCTACCAAACCATCAATGTATCTATTGCTCCTTTACTTCTTTGCTGCCTTTTCACTGCACTTTTGCCTTCTTTGCCTTGTTGCTCCTTTATACCTTTGTTGATCTTGATCTGCTCCTTTGCCATCAATGACAATATTTCCAACAACATGTTGCCCTATTTGCTCTATCTTTGATGTGCAGGTTACATGTCTGTGATCCCAAGAGATTGCTGGTGTTTTCATGACATCCTCGTTCGAGTACATGGTTTGTGTACTCTACTAAGAGATCATGTCTCAATTGGAGCCAGAAGTTACCCACCACTAGAGGGTGACCCCTATAGGAGAAATTTTCTCCTAGATTTGTTTTCAATCGTGTTATCACTTAAAAAATAATCACCTAGTCATTTCTAACTAGGTGACTAGGTGGATCAAAATACACCATGTAGGATTAATTTTGTCATAGTAAAATCACTTTCACCATAGGAAGTGATTTAGTAAACCACTTTTATTAAATTATTTCTGATTAAAATTAGAAAACCCCATAAGAATAATTAAATAAATAATTATTTATTTAACTTTCTCTAGGAATAAATATTAAATCGTTATTTGATAATCATTCATTGCCACATTTGACTAAATCAACTTGGAATAATTAAATAAATCACTATTTATTTATTATTCCTTAATTCTATTTTTGGAATAATTG
The DNA here is from genome assembly GCA_034641835.2 of Pinus albicaulis. Lineage (NCBI taxonomy): Eukaryota > Viridiplantae > Streptophyta > Pinopsida > Pinales > Pinaceae > Pinus > Pinus albicaulis. Next base: position 787,979,371 of record CM076571.1, read on the forward strand.
TTAAATCACTATTAAATAATTATTTCAATTTCACACCTTTCTTAATCCTCGTGAAATAATTAATAAATCATTTTATTTATTAATTATTTAACAGAAAAGATATTTGACCATTTTGAATATCTTTTACCTCTCCAAAATATATAATAAAGTATTCCTAACGGTTATATCTGGATTTGGTCGATAATGTTTTATTATTTCTCATTTTCGAAATCAACCCAATACTTTGTTATAAATAAGAGGGTTTTCCATTCATTTTTCACCATGATCACTATCATCGTCACCATTATCGTCTTCTAGCATTCAAGCTCCCACTTGAGTTCCATTCTTTGCTTTGGGTTTTTCACACATTAAGAAAGAGAATAGATCGTTGAAGCACAAGGACATCAAAGGACCCATCCCACGGAGGGGGATTATGCAGACCCTTGTTGTAGATCTCCTTCACCAGGTGTTAATAATAAAATATTATTCATTTTAAAAGTCTTTCTCTATTCGGTTAATACATTGGATATTTCTTGTTGATTGTTTTGGATCGCATACAATCTTTTTGCTACAGGGTTTTCTCGATTTATTATTACAAATCTAAAACGTAAACAGCCACATATTGTTGTTAGGGTCACTTGCCACCAGTGACTTAAGTGAAGCGTTTTTGGTACATCTTCCTAAAATCTTTATACTAACAAATGGCGACTCCGTTGGGTTTATAGCTACATTTGTAATCAACAAATGACGACTCCACTGGTGTAGTAAATCGGATCCTTGATGACTGTCATTTCAGCGGTTTTCAGTATTTTCTTCAGCTATTTTTAGCCTCTCAATTTCTATTTTTAGCTCTCTTTTCTGTTTCCGTCAAACTTTTGGATTCTGTTGGTTTTCTAGTTCTTTCCGCAGGTCACAAGTACCTGGCCGAGCAAGAGACGACACAATCGGGACGAGAACTGTCGATCGATATTCCCGGGAGAAAAATGCACTTTTCATCCCCTAATCTGCGTTCTGGAACACACTTTTGGCTCAATTTACTGCGTTTTGCATTGTTTCCAAGTCAGAACCTGTGTTTTGCACTTTTTGCGAAAAATTTTCAGAATTGTCGATTGTGTTGTGTGTGGACTGGGAAGGGTTTCTTTTCTCTTTTGAGTCTTCCCTAGGCCTAAATTCTCTTAGTTTTCCTCTATGAGAAAGGAAAAATCCCCATAGGGTTTAGAGTACACCACCACCTTTTTAGGAAGGGATTAACTAAGTTGAGGAGTCTAGGATTCAACATTTTCATCCACTGATTTTCAAGGCCTAACCCATTGATTTACTACGCTTTAGGATAGGTCTCGTCATCACTTTACTCCCTTTAGAGTCTAGAGTAGCCTTCCCCCTTAGGATCCCCTTGTGTTTCCTAGGTTTTAGAGCTTCTTTCCTACCCTTTGCGACATTTTTCACCTCTGATTTTTGTTGTTCATCTACACCATTTACAACAGATTAGTGCGTTTAGATCACAGTCCCTTTGACATTAGATCTTTTAGGCCATTTGTGTGTCTTTGAGTAGCTTGTTTACCACTTCTTTTTTAGCTATTTGATAGCCTTCTTGGAGGGGATTTTGTGTGCTTAATTTCTTGTTTATTTTGCTGTCCATTTTCAACATTATTTACAGTTTTTCAGCACTTTATTTCAGCAGCACATGGCATCATAAAACAGGTTCATTTAACTCATACACTGAACACACTTATCACACACATTTACACACCCTAAGTGAACGTGAGCGTGGTTAACACCGCCAAGCCAAGACTTGAAACATTACCCCTTAATAACTCAACACATATAGATTAAGACCACTTGGGCATCAGGGCCAAAACAATATGTGTAGTTTAGGTGTAGGATCGGCGGGATAAGTTTCCAATAACACCTATCTATCACTTACATTGAGACATAGAAGTGGACATATTAGGGAGCTTCAAATCCTTCACCATCCCACGATCCAAAGCTGAAGTGCGTCAGAAACCTGATTCAAAGGGGGTTACGCTAGGTCATCGTGCGAGTGGTTCTCTTCGGGGCTACCCAACTCGTGGCAAGGGAATCCTGTGCGGTCCCTGATCACCAAGAAGCTCAAGACTCGACCACCTCCATGGGATGAAGGTAACCATAGTGACCAATCATAGGAAAACACCCTATAGGAATGGTTGTGGGCAGTAGTCGGTTCTCTACCCCACCTTTCTCTGGACAACTCTGCTTGCGGGGATCAGATTCTGTCAAGTAAGAAGTCTTTTGGAAGGCCATTTGAAACAGTGGATTTAGGACTTGTTTGAGGATTTAGACCACCTATAGGCTAGTGGTCATTTTTCTTTGATAGGACGTGTTTTCTTAAATTAGAGTAGCATCTTAATACAATTAGTTTACACTTGGCACCACTACACTAGGTGTTTTCTTGTTGTTTGTTTCTCTTTTTCTCTTATCATCACCTTTTAGTCTATTGAGTCATCTTTGTCTAGACATCATTGCGCCCCCTAGGCGTTTGTCGTGGAGAATTCATGGCCTTTACCCCCAGTTTCCATTAGGACATATTACTCCTCCCTGTCGAGTTAGAGTTCATCCTCCTAGACCTCCATCGAGCCCTCATTCCGACTCTAGTTCTATTGATTATTCCAATTCTTCATTTGACTCCGCGGCTTCCCAACCCCATACAATCACCATGTCAGGCACCAACGTGGGTGTGGGAAACCAAGGTGGTAACCAAGGTAACCCCACAGGCGGAACCTCTACTAGTATGGTCACCAACCCCCATTTCTCCCCTATATGGTTGGTTTGAGTCTCCGTGATTTTAGCCAGCTTATCAATGGTCTTCTTCTTCATGACCCCAATTGCCCTGCTATTCCTACCAAGCTTTCTTCCGACATACCCAATTTTGAAGGAAATCCTAGAGAAGATCCAACAAATCATTAGGGCAATTTTGAAGTCTAAAATGGGCCTCTTAAGGAAATTATAAAATAATAGTGGTAATAATAAAATAGGATTAGATTACATCATCAAATTTTAGAGGGAAAAAAGAAAAAACTATTTTTTCAACTCGTATTTTCAACTTATCTCCCTATGGGTTTACTCAAATTTCGAGTGGAAACACTCGTTGGATGCAAAATTTAATTCCTCTTCCAAGGACTACCCATGTTCTATACTTTCGATGGACTCTACTACATGGAGAATGAAAAATACATGAAAAAACGTATTTCTCATTTTCTGTGTAGCATGGTCCATCGAAAGTATGCAACATGGATACTTCTTCGATGGGGAATTAAATTTTACATCCAACGAGTACTCCTGCTTGAAATTTGAGTGAAACTTTAGGGAGATAAGTTGAAAATATGAGTTGAAAATGTGGTTTTATTATTTTATTATTTTTTAATCTTTTTACTTTTTTACTCCAAAAATGGTGAATCATCCCCCATCATTGATATCATCATCTTGAATCATATTGGTTCTTATAAAGTATATTTTGGTTGGACATTTTTCTAAGGAGGCCCATTTTAGACCTCAAAATTCCCCTAATGCACGTTCACTCATTCCATATGTGGTGTTCATCCAATTCTATCATTGAAGACTCCATTGGTCTTCGCCTCTTCCAATGCACCCTCACTAGAGCTACTGCCAAGTGGTATGTAGATCAACCCAGGGCCTCTCATTCCACTTTTGCGACTCTTGCCAAAGCGTTTCTGTCACACTTCCATTTACCCTTCTGATATGATACTGGTACCAAACTCTTGACCTCTTTCCGTCAAACTTTTGCCACCCGCCTATCTGACCATGTTCAAGAATGGCGCAGAATAAGGAACCTGTGTAGAGCCCCTGAGTTTGAAGACCATGTCTCTATGGATTGGTTCCTTAGATCGCTTTTGGCTCCCATAGGTAAAGATGTCGCCTCCCACTTCCCTCAGCCTGGGGAAGGAGTGATCCAAGTAGCTTTGAAATTTGACCTAATCTATACACAGTCAGGATATGTTTATATCGTCCTTCCCGATCTTCCTCGCCCCGGTGCTGCTAATGGACCAGGGCCATCTCATGTCACAGACGGTATCGTTGGATCCATTTCATACCCTCAACCTCCACAATATACTCCACCTCCAATGATTCTGGTCAACCCTAGGGGAGACCAGTTCCTATTACATTTATCCCCCTCCGAGTCCTTCACATGGCAACACTTATCCAAGTCCAAGCGCGTCATATGCATATCCCCAACTGCATCAGCAGATTCCTCGTTTAATATTTTCTTGTGAAGGAGATATTTTTCAAAAAAATGTACATTTGACGAAGTCAAGGTGAATACCTCCCTAACTAAGAGGGAATATTGAACTTTGGTAGTTGTGGTCTGTATTCAGGTCAACCCTAAAAGGAAAAATAAAAAGAAGGGAATTTTAAATTAAAATTTGAATTTGAATTTATTTTGCCTACAAAAGTCAAGTCGACTCCAACTATTCAAGTCGGCCCAGCCAAGGAGACACATCACTTGTGGTATCTTAGATCACTATATAAAGGTCACATGACCTCCTCCATTGGGCAATCAACTCGGATCATCATCTCTCATTTGTTCACACGTTCGAGGATGAAAGGGACGTCTCTATTATCTGTTGCTTCAAGAAGACCAATATTCCAATCATAAAAGTCTTGGATTTGTTCTATATTATGAAAGAGGGTTGAATCCTAAAGGCCTCAAGTCTGTTGACTAAATGAAACATACTTTTACATGAGCTTCTATGAGAGGGTCTATGCCCTAGAAGGAAAACTTGTAACCTCAAATTGAAGTACAGGTTGGGCCAAGGACTTGAGAGTCTGTTGTTCATGGAAGAAGAGCTGGTATAGCCCTAGCAGTTTAGAGGTTTTCTTATAAATCTCAAATTGTACTTTTGTTGAATTGGATAATTTATCCTAAGAAAAGATTGTTGGGTTTTTCCCTAGTTAAGGCTTTCCCAGGGTAAAATTTTGTATCTCTTGTGTTTGGCTGTCTCTTTATGATCCTATTGTCATTGTTGCATTTCTATTGATATTTCTATGTATAATTACTTAATGTTGCAATGAATTGTTTAAGAAATCATTGGATAGTAATTATCATATTAGAAGATCATGAAAATTCAACATGGACTCCTAAAGTGAAGTGTGGGAACAACAATACAATCAAGAGAAATCAATCATCCAACCCAACCTGTGATTCATACCAGAATACCTTTAACATTAGATGAAAGCACATGGTTATGCAAATGGTTAGTGTACCTTAAAATATATGACCCATCTTCCTTCAAGAACTATACTAGATGGTAGAAAGTACTCACATGAGCATAGGTGGAGACCTCTTAAGATTAATAATCTGTACATCATCATAGGGTTGTTGGTTGGCAAGAAAATCAAACAAGAGAAAAATTTCTCCTAGGGATTACCCACTTGGGTGGGAAACAAGTACAAATGTCCTAAACCAACAAGATTGACCCTTTTACCCTTCATGTTTTCCCCAAAGAAAACTTCACAACAACACTTCTAATCAATTGTATCTTGCATAAGGATGACGCTTTTACCCTTCATGTTTGCCCCAAAGAAATCTTCACAACACCACTTCTAACCTAATGTATCCTGCATATGAGAACTAATCCCTTCAAGAACTTTGCCTCCTTGGGACCTGTTATAGCAAAATCTAACACCCTAGTGTTAGGATGCACTAGATCCCCAACAACTATTGAGATTTTGTGTATTTGGGGTAGCATCAGTTGTGCTCTAGCTCCCAAATTTTGTGGAGGGACTGGAGTACACTTGATCTACAAGACCCAGAAATGGATTTGAGAAATTTTAGTTGGTGTTCAAGTTATTCAAATAATTAATTATTTTTAATGGATTTCCTAAGTCTAACTTAGGAAAATAAAATAATTAAGTGAATTAATTAACACATGTGATGAAATTGTCTTAAGTCACATGGATCAAGAAATCTTTTAATCTCAATCGTTGATGGATGATTTAATCTCGGTCGTTGAAGGGTTCAACGAAAAAGTATAAGAGAAAGGCTTGAGGGTCAGTTGAGGACATACAATTTTGGTAGAACTAAGGAATAGATCTGGAATTCTAGGGCGGGTTTGCTAAGAATTTCCGGAGGAATTTCCTGCAGTGAGGGGTAGTATTGGCCAAGGAAATGATCTGATTCTAGGGCCAAGAGACAGCAAGAGGCAAGAGGAGCAGCAACAAGGACAGCGCAAAGAGGCTTCAGAGCCACGCAGAGCAGCAGGGGCAGTGCAGAGACAGCTAGGGCCATGCAGGGATGACGTTGGCCTAGAAAAGGCAGTGCAAGGGTAGTGTAGACCCTCCAGGGGTGACGCAGGCCCTCCTAGGGTCACGCAGAGGCTGATGCAGTCCCTTTAGGGCAATGTTGGGGCTTCAGAAGCAGCGCTGAGGGTTTCTAGGATCAGATCTGAGCTGAGTCCTGTAAATCCTGTTTGAGGGTGTGGATCAGTCAGATATTTGGCACTAGATCTTCAGGGTAGCTGCAGATTTGATATATTTTATTCTCTGTCGGGATTTGCAAGCTTGGAACCCATATTTGTTGTACTCAGAACTACTTAATAATAAACCCTCATATCTTTTGCACCGGTTTTCCAGCTTTGGCTTTTTCCGGGGACTTATGTCCAAAAATCCATGTGTCACTTTGTTGCATGAGTGAATTATTCAGTAAATGATCTGGTAGGCTTTAGTTTTGTTTATTTTCAGTATTTTCTTAATCTAATTTCTTGAAATAACTTGTATTAATTAAATCAAGTAGGAGGAAATAAACCAATACACTGCAGTAAAAATTTCACAACAACAACTCGCTAAAACGGATTGCTCTTCTTTATGAGCACAATTTATGATCATTACTAGCACAGGTATAGTAGATAGAGGTTTTCTATGGCAATGCTCCCTCCAACAACACAAGCTTGGCACTTATGTGAAAGTGTTGTGACCAGTGTTGCAGGAAACATCCCCCCATGCTCTAACCCCCGATCCGCGTCCCGTATAAAAACGCGGAGGATCTGTCGTCCGAACCGCGTTTCCGAAAAACGGAAACGCATCAGGCTAAAAAGCACGGTTCCTGCCATTTCAGAACTGTTTTAGCCGGATCTGTGTTTCCGTACGTCGGAACCACGTTTCGTACGACAGATCGGTGTACGAAAATGCGGCGTTTCCGGGTCGAATGCATATGGAGATGGGCGGTTCCACAAGGTTCAAAATATATATAGTTTTTTTCTTTGCATTAAGTTGGGTTGGGACTTCTTGGACACACCAAAGGTGCTCCCTTGATGCTCCTTAGATGCTTCCTAGATGCTCCCTCATGGTAATGTTAAATTCTTAAAATAAAAGGATGATTCATCCTTTTACTTAAATTTTTAACAATACCATGAAATGACTCAGGATGTTTGAGAGTGGTTCCAACCTCATCGGACTTCATATGGAGAAAATAGAATTTTATATCCTATTCAAAATTCAACAGACTTAATAGTTTTCAAGAATTCAGGTTCAATGGGATTGTGTCATTTCATTACATTAGGCCATGTATGAGGGTATGTGATTGGCATTTAATCAAGAGCACCAAGCCCTATATGTACCCTAGTGTTGGTGGTGTTAATTGTTGAACTCCTTTGTCATGCCGTTAGCAAAAAATACCTTTCAATCAAGTCAAAATCATCAATCAAGGATGTTAAGCTTTTTCTACCATATTTTAAGGCTTGGATTAATCATTAGGTAGTTTGATCAAAATTGAGCAATGCTGACTAATATCATAGACAATCGACGTAGAGGCAAAGGCTAGACAAGAGGAGAAGAATCTAGATTCTAGATGGTTGATGCATCTACATGGTTGATCTCGAATAATTAATCATTAATGTACAATGGATGCCATATCTATCTTGATTTATGTACAAATATGCATGTTTCCATATCTTCTACAACTAATTTGGTGTTTTGGATATTTTTTTAATATAAATGCAAAAAAATATAAAATATATATATATATATATATATATATATATATATAGTAGATGCTTCCGAGACGCTTCGCTTCCTAGATTTTTGGGAAATGATGTTTCCGTGTCCCCGCTTTGTGCAACGTTGGTTGTAACCAAACCGCACCCCACACCAAAATTTATCTCACCAGGCAGCGAGCAACTTTAGCCACATCGGGCTTTGCTCAAGGCATGGTACAGGTTTGCTAGCCACACATATCTATGGATCACTCACCCAAATACATATTTTGTGATACTCCTACTTATCAATTTTGCTAAGTAATTACCATTTTTTTCAATTTTGAAGTTTCGCCATCATAGACTTAGGAAAAGTGGGTTAGGAGGACCCCGCCTGGCATTTTGGCTTAAGGAGGCTCCAACATAGGAAAAAGGAGGCAAATCGAATTCCTGGTGGAAGGTGGGGGCAACCCAAGAGGAATACGCACCCCTTGGAGCAATACACCATTGTGGAGGGAGAGAGAGAAGAAGGGGTCGATGCATGGGGCCCACATGGAAGGAGAGAGAGCTCAATGATAAATAGGAGGAGAAGGCATCATTCGGGGTATTTTTATCATTTACCAAAAACACTCTCTTGTACGCCTGAGTTGTTGAGCCAAGTCTACAAAGTGGTGTTCAACACACGAGATTTCCAAGGGGAGATCTCACCTCCTTCTTCGGTGGACTTCAAGTGCCACCCTAGGGGAGCCATTGTCGCACTTGAGGAGTTGTTCTGGGAGATACTATAGGGAAATTCGAGCTACACCTGGAGTAGATTGGCTGCAGAAAAGGGGTCACGCATTCTTCTAGAGAGACTGTTCTGGGCAGAGCTAGTTTTGGGCTTTTAGGGGCACATTACCTTGGAATTTGGTAGCGTTTTTGCAGTGGTTTAGTGGGATTATTGAGTGACCATTCCTCAGGTCGAATTATCCCTTCTTGGGCATGCACAGAGGGAGCTTGACTGGACCTGCGCAGACAATTGAGGAGGGCACTTGGGGTGAGAGGGTTGACCGGGTGTTTGGGGTTGAGTTTTGCTAGGGGTCATAAGGAGAATTATTGGAGGGATTTATCGGCATGTTTTGGAGGACTTGGCAGCAGATTCTTAGGTGGTGCGAATTACCCAACTGGAGGAGGAGCTTGCTCTTATTGGGAGTAGTTTCAGAAGGTTGGAATGAGGCCCAACCCTTCCTGGGTCTTTGTGGGTTTGGTGAGGAGAGCCCAAGGTTAATTTCACAGATTTTTCTAAGCACTCTAGAGGGGTCAAACTCCAATTCCTTTCCATCCAGCAACAATAGATTTTCTGGGCCAATGTAGGGGTTGAAGGAGCAATACTTCTTATCATCCGGGCAGCACATTTTATCACCTAGGACTTGTCTAGCTTGCTTTTGCAAGCCCAATTGCACCTACTCCATACATCTTTGTACTCCTTGATATATTAATAAAATGGCTCAGCTTGTCACAGTTTTGGGTAATTTTCTGGGTGTCTAATTGCATGTTGAATTTTTGTGTTGCATATGGTGTTTTTGCTTGATTATCACTGTTAATTCCTAGTAGGAATATTACAGTGGTATCAGAACATTGGTCTTGACTCAACTATGAGAGAAACTTTCTATGACCCAAGGAGACAAGCAAAATGTTACCTACAAGAGGCAGAGGTACTGAAGCGGAGAATGAGAGTTGGAAATCATGCAGGATTCTGAAGCACTGGAATAGGAGCAACAAAGGGAAAACATGGGGGAACCAATTAGAAAAGAGGAGGCATCCTTCAACGAACTCTTGAAGGCCTTAATTGATTTGGCCAAGGGGCAGAAGGAAATGTTGGAGGAGATCAAGCAGCAAAATCGTAGCAGAGAACCCTGTTACCCACCACCTGTGGGTAGTTTATATAGAAGAAAATTTTTCTCCAAGATGGTCCTCAAAAAGTAGCCCCTTGCAGCCACCATATAGCTCAATGTGCCATTGTCTCCGCCACTTGAGCTAGCCATGTGGTCCCTCGACCATTTGTCATGAATGTATGTTTGAAGGTGGGACTCCTGACCCCAAAGGTATGGCTTTTCATCAGTATAGTTGAGTAATTTTCCTTACTTGTCATGGGAACTTTTGGGCATGGATTGGTGGGGGGATCTGGCGCAAAGAGTGGGTTAAGTTTGTATTCTTGTATCCACTGCCCGATTTCGTGGTTACCCTTGTATCCTAGTCCCATGGAATCTCCTTTATTGGCCATTAGCTTTAGGGTTGGCACTACATCGAATATCTTGATTTTGGTTGCGTGGTCCCACTTCTCGATACCACCTACGTCACTCCCCTTCCACTCATTTGAGCCCCATTAATCTCTTTTCCCATCCAAATCCACATGTGTCCACTAGGTACACATGGGGTTAGCCTCCCCCTCCCCTTGTCCAAACCTTGGGCCAGGCCTAGGATGATGCCCCGAAGGTTGATGCAACTAAGAAGAAAAAAAAACCATGATTTTGCCACTCTCAACAGGAAACGTACCACAAAATACAAAAAATGGCCGGGACATACCCTATCTACTATACCTGTGTTAGTAATGATTCAAAAGCCCAAGAAGGATCTCTTTGAATGTACAATGACTATAAACTCAATATTAATCCTAGGAGTCCACAATGGGGACTTTGACTAATATAATGATGACCCAAGCATGAAACCCATGCTTTAATAAGTCATTGTTACAATAATAATAAAAAATTCTTTACTCTTTGGTCAAGTACATTTCATAATGACTTTAATACATTAAATGAAGACCGAACCTACTTACAATTTCCAACACTCCCTCTTAACTAGGGAGGTATTCATCATATACAAATACAATAAAAGATCTCAAAAAATATGAAACAATGAAGAAATTTAGGCACCGCAATGCCATGGACTAGATTCCTGACCAGGGCAATCTATCCATTGGTCTCTCAACAATTTAGGCACCGCAATGCCATAGACTAGATTCCTGACTAGGGCAATCTATCCAAGTGGGAATAAGGTGTACTCAAGCTTTCAACCCCTTTAGGTGCCATCAGGATTACTTGCTAACAACCAACCTAGGGACCTAGGTGTGTATCAATGGTCAGAGCTCTATGACCCACGCCACCCATCCCTTCTTTGGGACCCAGACATCAACACAAAGTTTCGTCTAGATGTCCTCCCAGGCAATGTTGCACTCGCAAAGCCTCAACAAATCTCTTCCATTTCCTTATCATCAATACAATCAACAATGTCTACCAAACCCAACAGGTTTCTCAAATATTCAAACTTCTTATTCGGAAGAGCCTTTGTTAGTATGTTTGCTACATGTTCATATGTCGAGACATATTCTAACTTCACGATCCCATCCGGCACCAAGTTCCTAATAAGGTGGAACTTATTATTGATATGCTTCGTCCTAGCATGAAACGCGGGATCTCCAGACATCTTGATACAACTTTGATTGTCACAATTAATAGGACCCAGAGACTTCTCGAACAAGTATGTCAGAAGCTTCCTTAACCAAACAACCACCTTTCCTACTTCACATGCAGTCGCATATTCTTCCTCAACACTACTCAACGCAACGAGATCTTGCTTCATACTCATCCATGAGATCATAGCATCTCCTAGACTAAAACATTCTCTGGTAGTGCTCCTTCCATCGATCTCACCACCACCCCAATCAGAATCTTTGAAGCCAATTAGCTTGACTTCTTTACTATCATACTTTAGGCAATGATGTATAATGCCATGAAGATACCTTAGTATATGTTTAGCAACTATCCAGATATTGTGATGGGGCTCCAACTAAAAGTGTCTAAGAATGTTTACTGCAAAACATATATTTGGCCTAGTATTTACCAAATACATGAGGGAACCCATCAACTATCGATAGGTGGTAGGATCCATGAGACAAGAGTTAGAGTCCCTCAACTTCTTCAGATTGGTGATCATAGGAGTAGTCATTGCCTTGGAATCCAACATCCCAAATTTCTGCAATATCTTGATGATGTACTTTCCTTGCCCCAAGTATATCTCCCCAAGTCTTTGCCATACTTCTAGACCTAGGTAATAGTGCATAAGTCCTAGATCCTTCATTTCAAATTCAGCTGCCAATATCTTCTTGCATTGTTGAATTCTTCGTGCTACACCGGTGATGAATAGATCATCCACATATTGTAAGGTCCTAAGTTTTGAAATTAACAATTATTAACAAAATTGATACTACGCAATCCAGAATGAATTTTTTGAAGCAAGATATATCAATTCACTATTGAATACTTACCTGGAACCATGTTTGAAGATGTTCCTGACCCGTCATGGCTCCCGCTTCCATTACCAAACCACCATTTTCCTCCCAGCCTATCTGGGGTCAACCTCTTCGATCCCCAGATCCAGAAGACAAATCTTCTGGCCCCTAACAATCAAGATCACTCTATGACTTTGTTAGAACTCATTGCTCTTGTCTCCCACAGTTAGAAATCCTCTGATAGCATCCGAGTCAGTTTTCCCACCTCACTGACCCATGTCCATCAAGTTTCCCCCCTTCTCCTTTTATACACAAATCCCCTTTCAAGATATTTATTAAAATATCCTCTTTTAATAAATATCTTAGATTTATATTAAAATATTATTATTCAATAAATATCTTGGATTCCTAAAATATCTTGGATTTATTATTAAATATCATCATTTAGTAAATATCTTGGATTTTATCAAATATCATCTTTTATTTGCATAAGTCAATGCTTTTACTTTCCCTTGAACAATATATTAGTTATATTATGATAGTGGTAGGTATAACGTTTACCTCACAATACATTCATTATATTCTGGTGAGTTAGGTATTTACTCAATACTTCAATAATTCACTCATTACCCTTCACTGAGACTTTTCATAATTGTTTAGAGCGTATACTAGTGTAGTACACATGATACATGCATATGTAGCTATCATATGCATGTCTCATATGCATGCTAATATTTCTATGTTACCTATAACTCGAGTTGGGTCATTACATATACCCCTCCTTCAGAAAAATTCATCCCAAAGTTAAGTTTTATGTCGTATATCATTAATTATTTAAGTGATTAGTATAATCATATAAGGGTGGTGTACCATAATTGAATTTTTTGTTTAATGTGTGAGAACACTTTAGCATTTATGTTTTGATCATTTATTGGTTTACAAATTTAGTAGTCACATCTTGCCCCAACAGAGTTCCCAAGCTATTCTAAAATCATCCTATCCTTCCTAATCTCTTCTGCTTCCATCCTATCCATCCTCTACTGACATGACATGGCGTCAGCTATATTGACCTAACCATTCATAGACCTCAAGGGTTACAGCGTCGATTATATCGACCTGATTCCCTAGTAGGCATCCGGCAGTCATCATCACACGTCTAGGGGAGCATGACTCGCACAGCGCTCCCATGACTCCAGGTTTTGGAGGATAAACGGTGGGAAACACCTCCACCCCTCTCGGTAGGACCAGGGTTAACACCCTATCATGGAACCTCAGTGAATCTCAATTGTTCTTGGAGTTTTGACATCACGCGGTCGGTTTGGTAATGATACCATCTGCGATGTAAACTTGTCCACCAATTATAACATATGTATCAATATATTCAAAGCAAATTGTTACTCAAATAAAATTTTCTACACATTCCAAATATGTTGCTATCTACGATATTGAACCTTGAGTTCATATAACATACTTGGTTATGTTTATCCAATAGGTCTGGAAATTCATTTTCACCTTAAATAGTCAAGTGTAATCACTCTTTTATTTCTATCTCATCATTTATGTTGATATGTAAAATTATAGATACCAAATCCATAACATAATTCATAATTTATATCAGTATCCATGTACCAACAATGTTTAAGCAAAATTTTCTTCATATTGGTATCCACATACCAGCAATGTTTAAGCAAATAATATATTCTTACATGTCATAGTACAAAATGTCAGTCTTAAGTATCCATCCAAAATAAGATAAGGGTATACAAAATAAGTTTTTAAATGCTTATAAATATAACCCACAATTATAAATATCACATAGAATAATCGAAGACGGGTATACAAATAAGGGTGTAGCTATTATTTTCTATACTGTATTAACCGATTAACCTTATAAAAGTCACAGGTTGAGACTCTAAATCTAAATGGAGGGATGCTCCAAACATTATGATTGCATATATAGAAACAAAATGAATTTAAACAAGAGCATACAACACTTACTGCTTAGTCGAAGCATGATCTAATTTCTTGATACAGGTTGATTAACTCTAAAACACAAAACTATGTATGGATCCAGACAATATTTTAATTCTTGTTATTTATTTGTCTTTTAAGTCTAATTATCTTTGATCTGTAATCTAGATCTAAAGAGATAATAATAACATTAACTTCTTTATCATGTTATTCCAGCTCATCTTCAACTTAAAAATCTAGAAGCCATGGAGTAGGGTTTTGCAGGGCTAATCATTAGGGTTATGCTAGAGATGGGGGAAGAGTTAATTGGCTACTCTAAAGATCCTTTAGTGGGAGGTTTATCTTCATTTAAGGAATTTGTTACTGCTTGAAAATGCATTATTCACTTTGCATTATACTTGGTCTACTTTGTTCAAGCATGGTTCTCTTCAAATTTCCCGAATAGACCAAGGTGTTAAAAAAATCAATGTTGGATTTTACAAATGTTTATGCATGCTTCTCAATTGAGGGTGCCTTTCATATTATCCAAGGTGTGATTTACATACATGAAGGTATTTGTTTTGGTCACTTGAAGTGTTAATTTCAAGGTTTCAATATCAATTAGTAACCTAAGTTTCAAACTAGCATATGACCATAGCCTTTTCAGATATTGTAATGATCATAGTCTTTTCATTGACTCATTTAATTCAACACATAACTCATCAATGGCATACCAACTTCTTATTCTTCACATTAATCATTTTCTCATTAGTCCTTAGGCCTCATCTCATCACCAAATGTATCTTCTTTTCTAACGATGTACAATTATTATCTATAATATTTACCTTTAGATATTTTCCCAGTTTATCACTTGATATTCTTAACAAATTAGGAGTGTTCACAACTCCTTATAGGTCATTTCTTTGACTCTTACCAATCATGTTGCTCATATCCTTAAGAAAATTCTTCTTGATAGAAAATATCCCTTCACTTCCTTATACAAGATATTTCTAATATTCCATGGCTACTTCGATTTAAAAAAGAACATATTATCAAATTGACTTTGTTTTCTCGCCTCTAGTCATCATGGTTTTCTTTCCTTCTCTCTAAATGCATAAACATATTACCCTTGGAAATGTCGTTACTATCCCCCAACTTGGGTAAGACCCTAAAAATAAATTCAATAATGTGGATATCGAATGTAATCTACTTATCATTTCAGGTTTTAAGGCATCACAGGATAGAATTTCCCAATCATACTCCATGATGTCCATAATCCATGGATATGGTTAGTCACCTAAGGAAAATTGTATAATGTGACTCTCCCATTGGAGGGAGAAACTATTATAGATGTTGCCATGCACATAAATTATCCTATAATTGATCAATTTTATTATAGATTCATTCTTTAATCTAATGTTATTGACTTCTTATACTTCTTTGTGAAACTACCTCTCACTCACTCATGACAGGCTCATTATTCACAACCTTGATGTAGAGATTCGGATCAACGAAACTCTTTAGAAACCCAATTCTAAGTAGATATGCATCCATCCTAGCATACCATGCCCTAGGTGCTTGCTTCAAACCATATAGGGCCTTCTTAAGTCTGCAAACATGAGAGTCCCTGCTATTAACTTCAAAACCTTCGGGTTGTTCGATATACACTTCCTCATCAATGGTCCCATTTAGAAATGCGGCCTTCACATCCATTTGATGGATATTCCACCCCATTGTAGCAGCCAATAAAATCAACGATCTAATAGTGGTGTACCTTGTTGTAGGTGCAAAGGTTTCTTTATAATCAATGCCTTCATTTTGAGAGAAACCCCTTGCAACAAATCTTGCTTTATACTTGTCTATACTTCCACCAACTGCATGTTTGATCTTATAGATCCATTTAGATGTGACAACTGATTTATCATTAGGTCTTGGAACGATTTCCCAAACCCTATTCTTCATGATGGATTGACATTATTCCTGCATTTCTTTCTTCCAAACCTCTTGATGGGCAACTTCCTTGAATGTAGATGGTTCGACTTCTATCAATTTTGTCATATATGCAGCATAACCAGAATATCTTTTATGTTTATTTCTTTCCCTAAAGGTCCCTGCAGCTTCATGTCCTTCAGCATCTTCCAATGTAGCTTTCAACCAATTTGGCCTCTTCCTTGTGGTTGGGATGACCACCGATTGAATAGGCTCACTTGGTCATTCTTCTTCGAGTTTTGTAGTAGAGTTTTCATGATGAACTTCTTTTTCTTCAAATATGGGAACTTCTTCGTCATCAAAATCAATAGGAACATCCTTTGATTTCTTGTATGCTTGATTCTCATCAAATATGACATCCCTGCTTACTTCAATATATCACCCTTCCTTGATGTAATTTTATATGATTTTTTAGAGAGACTATATCCAACGAATATTCCCTTGATTCTTGTAGAGTCTAACTTCTTTTGCTTGTCTTTCGAAACACAAATATATGTTGGACTTCCAAAGATTCAAAGGTGATCCACACTCGGCTTCTCTCTGTTGATTTCTGGTAGCATTAGATGTGCTCTAGCTCAAGAATTTGCAGGGAGGTTAGGACAGATGCATTCTCCAAAACCAATAAATCGTTTTTGGAAATTCCTCCCGGAGACAATTTAAATAAAATAGTTCATTATTTTTAATGGGTGCCTAAGTCTAAACTTAGGAAATTAAAATAATTAGAGGGTATTAATTAAACTGGGAGTGAATCTTCTACAAAAAGACGGATATTGAGTCAAGATGATCTACGCCATTGATTAGGATCTATTATGGGCCGTTGAAAGTTCAACAAGAAGATTATAAGAATGAGCTTGATGGGCACTTGGAGAATACACCAAGCAGATACTCAGTTGCCCAAGCAAATCAATATTCTCACTGGCTGAAGTTCAGCAAGAGAAAATCGAATCAGAGGGTGAGTTGCAGGTGAGAGAGAGAGAGGGTATCAACAATAGTCGAGAGTGCAGGAAACGATAGGAAGAAGCATCGCAGAAGAGGGACGCAAATCATCAGCGCAGAGGTAGTGATGCAGGCACGACACAGGCATTGTGCAGTTACTGTGCAAAGGGTGACGCAGTGGGGCTAACGTGAGGACAGCAAGTCCTCTCAGGGGTCAGAAATTCAATGTGGAGCATGACAAATTTGTTTGTAAATTTCTCTCAGTGATTCTTCTTCTATTCTGCTATCTGTATATTGTACATGAGACTTTTTGTCGAAGATTAATAAAAGAGACCCTCATCTGCTAAACCGGTTTTCCCGCATTGGGTTTTTCCGGGGACAGTTGTCCAAAAATCACCGTCATCATGTTTATTATTGTGCTAGTATTTTCCTTATATTTATTTTCCGCAATAATTGATTTGTGAAGACTGCAGTGTATGTATTTCGATATTTGCCGTAGAAAACTGCAAATAATTTGTTTCAATAATTTATCAAATAGAAGAAATATTATTAGTTGTTGTAGGAGGATTCGAAATTTCCAAATTTTCACATGGTATCAAAGCACAGACAGGAGGCAGGAGAAATCTAGTGCAAATGGAAAAAAGGGAGCATTGCAGCACTACGTGAGCAGCTGCTCAAAGTCCCCAGTACATTGCGCAGTCCTTTGGGCCCAGAAGGCAAGATTTCGAGGAAGAGTTAATTCTCTAAGTGAGTCGACAAAGAATCAATCTCAAGATCGAAGGGTTGTCAGAGGCAGAGGGAGCAGTTGTGTTTCTTTTGCAGAGCAGATTTCCAGCTAAAACGCAGTATTTTGCAGTTTCAAGATCAGCGTTGGGAAGGAGGATAACACAGAACAATATGGATAGTCAATATGTCTTATAATTATCTTCCAGATTGGAAGAAGAATTCGCATGTTTGTCAAGTTCGGCATCAGCAGGTGTTTGGTATATTTATAGCGAGCCTTCAACTCACATGACTGGAGTACGAGAATACTTCTCGAGCTATCAAGAAGAGTAGATGGACTTCTAGATCACTATGGGAAACAGAAGTAAGTGTACTCTAGTAGGGAGAGGCACCATAGCATTTCAAACGGAAGCAGGAACCAGCATCAGAGCCACTAATGTGTTGCATGTGTCCAAATTAGGAATGAATCTGATTTCAGTGTCCTAGTTACAGGACAAAGGGTACGATGTATACTTCATCGGAAGGAAGGTATATGTCAAACATCCCAGCTGGAAGAATACGAGACAAATTGGAGCTAGAAGCAACAGATTATATAGATTGCAGCTTGAGTCTCCAATGGCACTTATAGGCAGTAATCATAATAGTGAAAAGGAAATGAACAAACTATGGCACAGGAGAATGGGACACTTACACCATGGAGCACTTAGGATGCTTAGAGAGAATGTAACAGAAGTTCCAGTCCTCATTATTGAGCATGATGATGTTTGCAGAGGATGTGTACTGGGGAAGTATGCTAAGGCAACTTTTCCCAGAAGTGACAACAGAGCAATAGGTGTATTGGGATTAATACACTCAAATATTTGTGGCCCAATGTCTACCAGAGCTCTTAGCGGTGGCAAGTACTTTGTCACCTTTATTGATGATCACTCTGGAAAAACTTGGATTTATTTCTTAAAGACCAAGGATGAGGTCTTTGATCGTTTCAGAGAGTTCCAGGCTCTCGTAGAAAACATGACAGGGAAAAATATAAAGGTATTGCGTTCCGATAATGGTGGACAATATACTGATAAAAACTTCACAGATTTCTGCGCAAAGGAGGGCATCAAAAGAGAGTGTACAACTCCAAATAATCCACAGCAGAATGGAGCAGCGGAGCAGAAGAATAGGGGCGAAAAAGGCTATGTTATATGACTAGGACCTGCCTAGCTTCTTATGGGCAGAGGCATGCAACACAATAGTGTATATTTAGAACAAAACTCCTCACAGGGCATTGGGGAAGAAAACGCCTGAAGGAATCTTCACAGGGAAAAAGGTGGAGGTAAGTCATTTCAGGATATTCGGGAGTGTGGCATATTGTCACATTCCAGATGAGAATCGTAGCAAGCTGGATCAGACTGCAAAAAAGGGGTACCTCGTAGGGTATAGCGAGACCTCAAAAGCATACAGGATCTAAATTCCTAGCAGCAGGAAAATTATAGTAAGATGAGATGCAAAGTTCATGGATGATTGAGCTTTCAGGAAATCTCGAGAGATGCCAACAAGATGTAATATCCCAAATTGGGAACAAGCAATAATACAAAGCGCACAAGACTAAAAACTACAACAAAATAGAAAAATACAATAAGACACAGTAAATGAAGTCAAAATCATCTGAGCCATTTTATTAATCTTTGTGGGAAAGAGTACAATGAGAGGTGCTTAGAAAGATGGTACCTAGGCCTGCACAAGATAGGCTGAAGTATAGCTCAAACCCTGTAATATCCCTTTTCAGGGATGTCTCTCAAACACAGTCAACTCTAAACCATAGATGGACTGGAGGGGCATTTACCAGATATTTCACCTCTGAAAAGAGGGTGAGATGTGGAGGCTACCTAGCCCTCACCAGACTTTGTCTATAGAGTATGGAAAAACACAACAGATGGGATAGCAGCTGGAATGTCTCAAAAGGGAAAATAAGCAATGATGCAGAGCAGACAACAGTACATGAAATGCTAGAAACAGTATATGAAATAGAGAGAATGCTAAGCCATTTTATTATACTGAGCAATAGAAATGAGTACAAGAGGTGATCAGAATGATGGCACCTCGACTTGCACCAGGTAAGTGAAGAAATACTCTCAGAATGACAAAGGAATGGCTACTCTCTGATATGCGTCCAAGCTGCTGGAAAACTGCCGTGTAGCTGCTACTGCTGGAACAAGATGAGTATTTGGGGCTACTCCCCTACTCGGAATAAGCTGAAACTCTGGAATCAACCTCTACTCACAAAACCCAGAAAAGCCCAGAGAGCGTTTCTGGAATGGCGACCCCCCAAAAATACCTCCCTTGAGGATCTACGCTATCCTCCAAGGCTCTGCGTTGATGCTGAATGGTCAAAAGCCTCCAATAGGCAAGGGTTGGCCCCTTGCTCAATCACCTGACCCGAAACCCCCGAAATAATACCAAACCGGAGCTCCCTCAAGATGGACTGCGTCCTCCCTCTCAAGACTGCGCAGTCTATAGATGAAATGCTCCTCCACAAATGCCACAACTCGAACCTCCTGCAAAATACTGATGGGAATGCCTCACCCGAGCAAGCACTCGAAGTCTCCTGGGGCTGAGGGTGAGATCTCCGAACGGAGACACTCAACGCACTAAACAGTGTTGCAGACAAGCTAAATAGCTAGCATGCTCAAAGTCGAAGTGACCAGCTCAATATGCATATACTCGAATGAGGAAATGAGGAGACTCTCCTTTTTATAACAATGGGCCTCTCTCAACCCTAGGCCCCACCATCTCCTACGTAGCCTCCATTTGGCCCACATTGCCAACTAAACTGCGTTGTCATGGCTCACGTGGTCTAAGTGGGTCCCCCTCTACGTGGTCTCTTGGCCCCCCTTGGCCCACTTAAGTCACAACGTTGAGTCTACTAGGGAGTGCACTTTATTTTAGTGAGTTTTGTCCCACTCTCACTCACTTTATTTATATTTCTAACTATAGAAGGCAAAATTGATCAAAGTTAATATTTCCAATTAGCTATGGCTAATTAGGAATATTACAGTCTCCCCCGACAAAATGTTGCTTGACCCCAAGCAACTGTAGTGATGGATGCTGCAAGATCTTCTCACTCTCCCAAGTTGCATCCTCATCCGAAAAATTCTTCCACCTCATCAAGAGTTCTCGGACTGTCCTGCTCTGCAGCTGCCTCTCTCTGACATCAATGATGGCCTCCAGCTGTAGCACCAAATGCCCCTCATCATCTATAGGCGAGAGCTCCTCCGTCATTGTCACCTGCTGTCCCAAAGCCTTCTTCAAGCATGATACATGAAAAATGTTATGAATCTTGCTGCCTTGGGGCAGCTCCAACTCATAGGCAACCTGTCCAACCCTGCGTATCACCCTGTATGGTCCATAAAAATGGGGCTTGAGCTTTTCAGCCCCCTTCTGCTTCAGAGTCGACTGTCGATATGGCTACACGCGTAGGTAGACCAAGTCCCCTACCTCAAACTGTCTCTCCACCCGACCCTTGTCGGCATACAGCTTCTGCTGATTCTGCGCGGTAGCCATGTTATCCTTGAGAGCTCAAAGGATGTCCTGACTCTCTTGGATCCAATCCTTGGCTCTTGGAGCCTTGCTGGCACCAAACATCACGTCAACAAAAGATAAAGCATGATAACCATATAATGCATAAAACGGAGACATACCGATAGACATGTGATGTGTGGTGTTGTAGCAGTACTCTCCTAGGTGCAGCCACTTCAGCCATGCTCTCTGCTGCCCACTGACATAGTTACGCAAGTAGCCCTCCACCCACTTGTTAACTATCTTCGTCTGCCCATTTGTCTGTGGGTGGTAGCTGGTACTCGGTGTCAATTCTGTCCCCACCAACCGAAAAAGCTCCTGCCAAAATCCGCCCATGAAGCGGCTGTCCCTGTCACTGACAATGGTCTTGGGAAGACCATGTAACCTGAAGATATCCCTAAAGAACAACTCTGCCACCTGTGCTACTGTATAGTGCGCGGATATGGCAAAAAAGTGTGCATATTTTGTCAGTCGATCAATGACGACAAATATACAGTCCTTGCCCTGCACCGCGGGCAACCTTGTGATGAAATCCATCGAAATACTCTCCCATTTCCCCTCTGGAATCGGAAGAGGCTGCAAAAACCCTGCTGGATGGTTCATCTCCCCCTTGTTGCGCTAACAAACTTCGCACTCCCTGACATGCTGGAGTACGTCCTCCTTGAGGCCCTTCCATGAGAACCTCTCTCTGATGGCCCTGTAGGTTTTGGTAAACTCCTGGTGACCAGCCAATGGTGAATCATGAGAAGCCTGTAGTATCTTCTTCTTGGGCTGAGAGCCCTCAGTCAAGAAGATCCTGTCCCTGTAGTAGATGATCTCATCCATCACCCTGTATCGATCATTCGTCACCTATCCATCCAGAACCTCGCAAGCAAACCTGTCCTTGGAGTACTCCACCAAAAGTCGAGCCCTCCAATCTGCATCCAGACTCATCAAGGACAACGCGGCTAGTCTCCGTGAAAGTGCATCAGCCACCACGTTGTTCTTCCCTTTGACATACTCTATGTCAAAGTCGTAGGCCTGGATCTTGCTGACCCACTTCTGCTGCCTCTCCTGTAGCTGCTTCCGCTCTAAAAAGAACCTGAGGCTGTTGTGGTCAGTCCACACCCTGAACCTGTTACCCACCACGTACTGCCGGAATTTGGCCAAGGCATGCATGATGGCCAACATCTCCTTGTCATATATGGCATATAACTGCTCATGTGGAACGAGCTTATGGCTCTCAAAAGCTATCGGGTGACCTCCCTGCATCAATACTGCACCAATCCCCTCTCCCGATGCATCACACTCTAGGACAAACGGCTGCGTGAAATCCGGCAATGCAAGTACTGGGCAGCTGCTCATCACCTCCTTGAGCCTGTCAAAGACCCGCTGCACTGTATCTGACCAACTGAATGCCCCCTTCTTCGTCAAATCTGTAACGAGTGCAGCAAGCTGAGAGAAACTCTTGACGAACTTCCTGTAATAAGTGCAGATACCAACAAATCCTCGAAGTTCCGTCACATTTCTCGGCTCTGGCCAATCTCTGATGGCCCTGATCTTCTCCTCATGGACCCTCACTCCGTCCTGCTATATATCAGTATATCATCAAAAAAGACCAACACAAACTTCCTCAAGTGACTGCGGAAGATATGGTTCATGCATGACTGGAAGGTGGCTGGTGCGTTGGTTAGCCCGAAAGGCATAACCAAGAACTCAAAGTGACCATAACGGCACCTGAAAGCGGTCATGGGAATGTCCTATTCCCTCACGTGAATCTGGTGGTACCCGGATCTCAAATCGATCTTCGAGAAGAACTGTGCTCCTCTCAACTCATCCATCAGCTCATCAATCCGTGGTATAGGGTACCTGTTCTTCATGGTCTTTTTATTCAGGGCCCTGTAATCAATGCACATTCTCAATGTGCCATCCTTCTTCTTCACCAACACCACCGAAGAAGCGAAAGGACTGGTGCTAGGCCGAATGTGACCAAGGGCCAGCAACTCCTGGATGGCCCACTCAAACTCGTCCCAATAGGCCTTAAGGTGCCTATAGGGTGTGGTAATAATGGCCTGAATGCCCTGCTCTAGCTCAATCGTGTGCTCAAATCCCCGATCCGGTGGCTGACCTAGCGGTATCTCCCCAAACATCCTGTCATACCTGTCAAGGATGGACTGTATCTCTGGATGCACTGTTTGCCCTGTAGTCCCTGCCTCTGATGCATGCAACTCTACTGCCCACTCTATGTCACCCTTCCGGAAGTCTGCCTCCATCCGGTGGGTTGAAATAGTCTAGGGTGGGTAAGTGTGCATCCCCCGTATCTTCTCATGCTTCCCGATCTCCTTATCATCCCACTCCATATCCAAGGCCTCCTAATCCGTAGTGACCTTCCCTAGAGTAATCAACCACTGTACACCCAATACCACATTGGTATCCGGTATGTTAACCACGAAAAAGTGGTCGGTCACTGTGTAGGTACCCATCGTCATAGCCAGCTCTGGAACATATCTGGCACACTGCATCGTCTGATCTCCTGGGACCAACACTGAAAACCCATCGAAGCTCTCTGTCGGTATGCCTCTCCGCTCAACCATTTGTGCATCGAAGAAGTTGTGGGTTGCCCCACTGTCTACCAGTACTGAAACTCGCTGCCCACGTACTGTCCCTTGGACACGCAGCATCAAATAGTTGGGTATTCCCCGCAATGCTGCAAGGGTCCCCCCGGTGGGTGCAAAAGTTGCACCTCCTGCTCCTGGAGGTGGAGGCAGCAAATGCTCCTGCGCTGCCTGACTGTCTCCTGCCTCCCCATCATCATACTCATCCTCTTCCCCGCTGCTCTCGGAGAAGACCTCGATAAAATGTGCTTTGCCAGCAGCACATCTGTGTCCTGGTGCCCACGGCTCCTGACAAGTAAAACACAACCTCTTCTTCTTTAACTCCCTCCTGGCATCATCATCTATCTATCCCCTACCCGGATTCCCCTTAGGAGGCAGAATCCTCACATCCTTCCCCTTTGGCTGGAAAGCCTGTCTCTGGGGGTAAGGTGTCCTGGTCCAGGGTAAAGCATCCTGCAAATCCCGGGTCCTGCCAACTGTGTCCTGGAGTGTGGCTGGTTTGGTGGATCTGACCAAACCTCGAAGCGGCTCTGCTAACCCCTCAATGAACATGTATATCATCCGTGCCACGGATAGATCGGGCACCATCACTGAAAGTCTCAGGAAATATGCAATATATGTCTCCGGACTCCCGATTTGTTTGAGCCTCGTCAGCTCAACAAAGTGCTCCTCCAGATCCCTCCGATCAAACCTCTTTATCAATCTCTGGGTGAACTCGGCATATGTGGTCACTGTCGAATGTCCGAGTGTAACCATCCCATGGAACCACCAATCCTGGGCCTCACCATCCAAATGCAGTGTCGCCACCTTGATGGCCTCCGTCTCTGCCATCTGGTTGAGCTGGAAGTATATGTCCAGCTTCTCCACCCAAGACTTTGCCGAACTGTTTGATGAACCATCAAACGTAGGCAAATGGAACTTGCTCACTGCACGCTGAGTATCTCCCTCGTGATAATGCCGATGCCCTCTGTGATGGTCACGGGGTCTGGTGTCCTGCTAAAGCTGAACAAAATCTCTGAATGAAAGGGCATCCCTGAACTCCTGCCCATATGCCTGATACTCAGCAAAATAATCACCCATGTGGCCAGGCTCTGGCTCCTGCTATGCTCCTGCCCCAGTGTCTGCACCCAGAAAAGTGGGCATAGTGGAACGGGTGGGGGCATGTGATGCCTGGTGCAGAGTGGCATCCCGCTCCTGCAAATGGTGGGATGTGCCTGACCCCTCACCAACCTGGAAATCCCTTGGGGTTTCACGTTGTCTAGCCTCCACAGCAGTGAATCTCTGACCCATCATCTCGATCTGCCTCGCCAGATCCTGCACTGATTTGAGGAGTGCTTCCCCAAACTGTTTTGCATCACTATCATCTGCCATTGGCTCCCCCTGTTCTGCGTTCACTACTGGATCCTGTTCTGCGTCCTCTACTGGAACGCAGTCCCCCTCTCCGTAGGTGATCTACAACCTACGTTCTCTGTCACGGTACTTCCTACCCCTGTAGCAAATGTACGGCTTTTCTCCCAGTGTCATAGACAACTTGCTCGACAGGCTGAGCCAAGTCTATGAGCTCTGATACCACTGTAATATCCCTTTTCAGGGATGTCTCTCAAACACAGTCAACTCTAAACCAGAGATGGACTGGAGGGGCATTTACCAGATATTTCACCTCTGAAAAGAGGGTGAGATCTGGAGGCTACCTGGCCCTCACCAGACTCTGTCTATAGAGTATGGAAAAACACAACAGATGGGATAGCAGCTGGAATGTCTCAAAAGGGAAAATAAGCAGTGATGCGGAGCAGACAACAGTACATGAAATGCTAGAAACAGTATATGAAACAGATACACATGAAATAGAGAGAATGCTAAGCCATTTTATTATACTGAGCAATAGAAATGAGTACAAGAGGTGATCAGGATGAGGGCACCTCGACTTGCACCAGGCAAGTGAAGAAATACTCTCAGAATGACAAAGGAATGCCTGCTCTCTGATCTGTGTCCAAGCTGCTGGAAAACTACCGTGTAGTTGCTACTGCTCGAACAAGATGAGTATTTGGGGCTACTCCCCTACTTGGAATACGCTGAAACTCTGGAATCGGCCTCTACTCACAAAACCCAGAAAAGCCTAGAGAGCATTTCTGGAATGGTCGACCCCCGAAAATACCTCCCTTGAGGATCTACGCTATCCTCCAAGGCTCTGCGGTGATGCTGAATGAATCCTCCCAAAATACGGCCTCCCACTCTGTCAAAAGCCTCCAATAGGCAAGGGTTGGCCCCTTGCTCAATCACCTGACCCGAAACCCCTGAAATAATACCAAACCCGAGCTCCCTCAAGATGGACTGCGTCCTCCCTCTCAAGACTGCGCAATCTATAGATGCAATGCTCCTCCACAAATGCCACAACTCGAAACTCCTGCAAAATACTGATGGGAATGCCTCACCCGAGCAAGCACTCGAAGTCTCCCAAGGCTGAGGGTGAGATCTCCGAACAGAGACACTCAACGCACTAAACAGTGCTGCAGACAAGTTAAACAACTAGCGTGCTCAAAGTTGAAGTGACCAGCTCAATATGCATAAACTCGAATGAGGAAATGAGGAGGCTCTCCTCCTTTTTATGGGCCTCTCTCAACCCTAGGCCCCACCATCTCCTATGTAGCCTCCATTTAGCCCACGTCGCCAAATAAACTGCGCTGTCATGGCCCACGTGGTCTAAGTGGGTCCCCCTCTACGTGGTCTCTTGGCCCCCCTTGGCCCACTTAAGTCACAACGTTGAGTCTACTAGGGAGTGCACTTTATTTTAGTGAGTTATGTCCCACTCTCACTCACTTTATTTATATTTCTAACTATAGAAAGCAAAATTGATCAAAGTTAATATTCGAACATAAACACTGCTGGAAATACTGCTCTTCGTGGCTCCCTCTTTGCGCTACAAGTGTTGGAATTGTTGCTGCTAGTTGGAATCGGACTGTGAGTTTGGCCTGCTCCTATGCTCAAAAAATTCTGGGCTTTGAGCCCCAGGCTCTACTCACAAGACTCAAAAAAACCCACGAAGGGTTTCCAGAAATTTCATCCCCGAAAAAAAGCCCCCTTGGGCTTGACACGGTGCTCGACTCTGGGGAAATCAGTCGTGGCTGAACTGCTTGAAAAGTTCCCTCAAAACTCTGCTGGAATCCCTAGTAGGAGGTGGCTAGCCTCCCCTCCAAATCCTTCGACTGAGGCTTCACTGCTCCCCTACTTCCCGACACCTTCTCTCAACTGAACTACGCAATCCCTACGCTGTCTGTGCAGCCTCTACGCTGCACTGAAGGACTGTGTGACTCCTGCTAGTATGGCTCTGCAATCAACTCTCCAAATGGGTAGGACTCCTCTCCTGAGCGAGCACTCGAAGTCCCCCGAGGTAGAGGTTGAGATCTCCACTCGGAAATCTCTATGCTAAACAACATTGCAGACTTGGCTAAATAACTCAAGCATGCTAAAGTCAATCAAACAGAAAATAGATGGATGAATGAATGAGGAATGAGTTGATCTCCCCCTCTTTTGTCCAAGATGAGCCTCTAACGTTCCCTTGGGCCCACATGGACTGTGTTTCCCCTCCTCTGACCTACATCTGCATTGCTCAGTGCGCTGGCCACTGCGCTGCCTCTCCCACGTTGCCACTAGGATGCTGCTCCATTCGTGTGGGTGGCCACATGGACCCCACATCAACCTCAATATTTGCCTCTAGTCTCTTAAGGAAAGAACTTTAGCTGCATAGTTTTATTTTTGGGTCCCCTTGCCAGCGTCATTTCCGTTGAACATTAGAAAAAGGAAAAATTAATCAAAATTAATATTCCAATTAGTTGACAGCTAAATTGGAATATTACAGTCCACCCCACCAAAATGTTGCTTGTCCTCAAGCAACTGCAAAGATGGATGTTGAAGAATCTTCTCTCCCTCCCAACTGGCATCCTCATCTGTAAGGTTCCTCCATTTGATCAAATACTCCTTCACCACCCTGCTCCTCAAGTGTCTCTCCCTAGTATCTAGGATGGCCTCAAGCTGTAGCTCCAAATGCCCCTCGTCATCTGTAGGAGGGAGCTTTGTAGCGGCTGTCATCTGCTATCCCAAAGCCTTCTTCAGGCACGATACATGGAAGATGTTATGAATCTGGCTCCCCTGTGGCAACTCCAGCTCATATGCCACCTCTCCAACCCATCGGTTCACTCTGTATGGCCCACAGAAGCGCGGCTTGAGCTTCTCAGCTCCCTTCTGCTTCAGCGTAGACTGTCTGTATGGCTAAAGTCGAAGATAGACTAAGTCACCCATCTCAAACTGTCTTTCCACGCGACCTCTATCTGCATATGTTTTTTGCTAATTTTGTGTCGTCCTCAAGTTATCCTTGAGAGCCCTGAGGATGTGTCCTGGCTCTCTTGGATCCAATCTTTGGCTCCAGGGGCCTTACTTGCCCCAAACATAGCATCAACAAAAGATAATGCGTCATAACTGTATAAAGCACGAAAACAGGACATACCAATACACATGTGAAAAGTGGTGTTGTAGCTACTAGCAATACTCCCCCAAGTGCAGCCAACACAGCCAAGCCTTTTGCTGCCTCGTCACATAGTCTCACAAGTAGCCTTCCAGGCACTTGTTCACTATCTCCGTCTGTCCATCAGTCTGTGGGTGGTAGCTTGTGCTGGGAGTTATTTTTGTACCCACCAAAAAGAACAGAATCCTGCCAAAAGCCTCCCATGAATCTTTTGTCCCTGTCACTGACTATGGTCTTTGGAAGACCATGGAGTCGAAAGATGTCCCTGAAAAACAGCTCGGCCACTTGTGAGGCCGTGTATTGAGCTGAAATGGCAAAAAAATGGGCATACTTTGTCAATCGGTCAACAACAACGAAGATGCAATCCTTGCCTTGTACCATGGGCAGCCCCGTGATGAAGTCCATAGAGAGGCTTTCCCATTTCCCCTCCAGAATGGGAAGTGGCTGCAACAACCCCACCAGATGGTTCAGCTCCTCCTTGTTCTTCTGGCAGACTACGCACTCCCTGACATGCCAAAGTACGTCCTCCTTGAGGCCCTTCTAGGAGAACCTCTCTCTGATGGTCCTATATGTCTTTGTGAACCCCTGGTACCCTGAAAGTGGAGAATCATGTGCTGCATGCAAAATATTCTCCCTTAACCGAGAGTTGGCCGTCAAAAATATCCGGTCACGTTAATAAATGACCTCATCTATCACCCGATACCGGTCATCTGTCACCTGCCCATCCAACACCTCACATGCAAACTAGTCTTTGCAGTACTCCACCAACAACTGCGCCCTCCAGTCTGTGTCAATGCTTATCAAGGATAGGGACGCTGAACTCCAGGACAACACGTCGACTACTACATTGTTCTTCTATTTGACATACTCAATGTCAAAGTCGTATGCCTGGATCTTGCTGACCCATTTTTGTTGCCTCTCCTGCAATTGTTTCTGCTTGAGGAAAAATATGAGGTTGTTGTGATCAGTGCTCACTGGAACCTGTTCCCTACTAAGTACTGTCGGAACTTAGCCAATGCATGCATGATGACCAGCATCTCCTTATCGTATATGGGGTATAGCCTCTCATGCGATAATAGCTTCCAACTCTCGAAAGCTATGGGGTGTCCCCCCCACATCAGTACTGCACCTACTCCTTCCCGTGAAGACCCATCAAAGCTCTCTGTCGGTATGCCCCTTCTCTGCACCATCTGGGCATCAATGAAGTTATGCGTAGCCCTGCTGTCCACTAACACCGAGACAGGTTATCCCTAGACTGTCCCCCAGACCCTTAGCGTTAGGTACTTGGGTACCCCACGCAAAGATGCAAGGACCCCTCCGGTAGGTGCAAACGTTGATCCTCCGACTGCTGGAGGAGGTGGTGATGGAGGATTCTCCCCTGGTGCTGGCATCTCCTCCCATCTCATAATATGTCTCCTCTTCTTCCTCATTGTCAAAGAAAACCTCAATATAATGCGACTTCCCTCTAGCACATCTATGACTCTGTGCCCATGGCTCCTGAGAGGTGAAGCAGAGCTTCCTCTGCCTCAAATCCCTCTGGGTATCATCATCCAAAGGCCCTCGGCCATGATTCCCTTTCGGGGGTGGGGCTTTCACGTCCCTCCCTCTCTGCTGGAATGTTGTTCAGTTGGGCATGGGAGCCCTCGTCCTCGGCAAAGCATCCTGCAAGTCTCTGGTCCTCCCCACTGCGTCTTGCAGCGTAGTAGGCCGAGTAGACCTCACTAGTCCACGCAAAGGTTCTGCTAGATCGTCGATGAACTGTAGATCCTCCTTGGTTCCGACAAGTCTGAAACCATCACTGAGAGTCTCAGGTGTGAAAAATCCTAAATCTAGATTCCTACTCCAACAAATCTGAATTACTTCTCCTATTATTTTTCATAATTATTTCATTACAGTGAAATACTGAAGTAATTACTGAAGCAGTCTACACAAATAATGTTTCCGAATAAGTCTAAGTGCTGAAACACACTGAACAGAATACAATGAAAAATATCCACATTTGAAACAGTTATTTTTGGACTAAGTCCCCGGAAAAACCCAACTCGGGAAAACCGATGCGGCAGATATGAGGGTTTTATATTATTAAGCAGCAGAATCTTGAGTACAACTAGGGTGCCAATATCTGGCTCACCCTTCAAATAAATCTAGACAACTGATGAAATTGAGAGATATACCTCACTCCACAAGTCCCCGACTGATCTAAACAGCATTAGTGAAGCCCCTCTCTGCCTCTACGTGATTGACTATGCTGGAACTACGTAAGCCTGCGTGGGCAAGCTTGAGAAACTGCGTCACCTCTCTCTGCAACTGATCAAACAAATCTGAGACTGGATTTTGGCCTTCCTAGCTCAAAAACCCCAACCTCTAGCTATTCTGGACTGACTCTGGGAGGTACTACGCACTTCTGCGTGATTTTCTTGCAGGGACTACGTCACCACTTCAGAAAACTGCGCTGCCTCTTCTCTGCGTCACCTCTGCCTCTCTCTGAAATGTACTCCTGGTCCTCTTGACCAGTTACTGCATCTGCCCTTCTCGGGATCTGATCATTGAATCAAAATCACTTAGCAAACCCTGCCCTAGTGATTCGATTCTGACCAAAGGTTGTGTCTCCTCACACAAACTCGAAAATGTCAAATGCTCAATGTGCTCAACGTGTTTTCCATAGGCCCCTCACCCTCCTTATATTCTTCCGTTGACCCTTCAACGACCAAGATTAAAACATAATCAAGGGCTAAGATTAACTTGGAGGTGATCCATGACTTTATCTAGTAGATTCTCACTTAGTTTAATTAATACCCTTTAATTAATCAGTTTCCCTAAGTTTAGACTTAGGAAAATAAAAAACGGTTAATTAATTTAATTAAACCATCTCTAAGTGGAATTTTCCAAAACCATTTCTGGGTTTTATGGAACACATGTGCCTTAGCCTATATAAAAAATTACAAGGCTAGAGCACATCCGATGCTACCATAAATCAACATCAGGAACTCTGAGATGTAAGTCTCTGGGTTCCCTGTCTGCTTGAGCTAGGTTAGCTCTACAAAATGCTCTTTCGAGTCCTTCCGATCAAACCTCTCTAGCACTCTCCGGGTAAAATCATCATACGTTGTCACCCCCGAGTGACCCAGCATAGTCATCCTATGGAACCACCAGTCGTGGGCTTCTCCCTCTAAGTGCAGTGCAACCACCTTGATGGCCTCTACATCCATCATCTGGTGAAACTGGAAATAAATGTCCAGCTTCTCCACCCAAGCTTTGGCTAAACATTTTCATGATTGATCGAAAGTTGGCAGGAAAAGCCTGCCCACGGTACGTTGCAGGTCATTTCCATGCATGTACCCTCCTCCTCTGGTTTGGCCTTTGGGTCTGTTGTTGTTCTTCTGCTGACAAAACTCATTGAAGGTAAGAGCACCTACAAACTCCGGTCCATAAGACTGATACTTTGCAAAATACTCTTGATAGTGAGCCACCTCCAGCTCTTGCAGAACTCCAGCTCCTGCTCCCGAAGCTAGAAATGTGGGGATGGTATAGCGTAGTTGAGTGTGTGGCACCACCTGCTGCATAGTGTGAGGACCGGTTGGGTGATGTGAAGTGCCAGATCCTTCCCCAATCTGGAATTCCCCTTGAATTCCCTTCTGCTTATTGTCTGCCCCAATCTTCTGCTTCATCTCCTCAATCCTCTTGGTGAGCTCTTGTACTGAATTTAGAAGGAGTTGAGCAAACTCTTTCCCTCATCTCTTTCCTCTGCCATGGGTGCCTTTCCTCTCTCTTCTTCCATTGGAACGCTGTCTACCTGGTCTGGTGTAATCTCGAGCCTCCTTTCTCTGCTTCTATACTTCTATCTCTAGTAAGTGACGTTCTTCCTATCCTCCAGTGTCATAGACCACGTTCTCCACGGGCTAAGCCAAGTCTATGAGCTCTGATACCACTGTAATATCCCAAATCGGGAACAAACAGTAATACAAAGCACACAAGCCTAAAAAATATAGCAAAATAGAAAATGACATTAAGACACAGTAAATGAAGCCAAAATCATCTGAGCCATTTTATTAATCTCTGTGGGAAAGAGTACAATGAGAGGTGCTAAGAAAGATGGCACCTGGGCCTGCACAAGACATGCTGAAGTATAGCTCAAACCCAGACAGAAACACTGCTGGAAATACTGCTATGCGTGTCTCCCTCTTGTGCTGATACTGCTGGAACTACTGCTGCTTAATGGAATCGGACTGTGAGTTGAGCCTACTCCTATGCTCAGAAAATTTTGGGCTTTGAACCCTGGGCTCTACTCACAAGACCCACAAAAAACCTGCAAAGGGTTTCTAGAAATTTCGTCCCTGGAAAATAGCCCCCTTGGGCTTTGCATGCTACTCTACTGGGGAAATCGGTCTCTTGGATGAACTGCCCGAAAAGTGCCCTCAAAACTCTGCTGGAATCCTTGGTAGGAGGTGGCTAGCCTCTCTTCCAAATCCTCTGGCTGAAGCTTCACTGCTCCCCTAATTCCCGACACCTTCTCTCAACTGAACTGCGCAATCTCTGCGCTGTCTGCGCAGCGTCTACGCTGCCCTGAAGGACTGTGTGACTCTTGTTGGTATGGCTCTATAATCAACTCTCCAAATGGGTAGGACTCCTCTCCTGAGCGGGCACTCGAAGTCCCCCCGAGGTAGAGGTTGAGATCTCCGCTCGTAAATCTCTATGCTAAACAGCACTACAGACTTGGCTAAACAACTCAAGCATGCTACAGTAAATTAGACAGAAAATAGATGGATGAATGAATGAGGAATGAGCTTCTCTCACCTTCTTTTGTCCAAGATGAGCCTCCAACGTTCCCTTGGCCCCACATGGACTGTGATGCCCCTCCTCCGGCCTACCTCTACGATGCCCCTCCTCTGGTCTACCTCTATGCTGCTCACTGCGCTAGCCACTGCGTTGCCTCTCCCACGCTGCCACAAGGACGTTGCTCCATTCATGTGGGTGGCCACATGGACCCCACTTCAGCCTCAATATTTTCTTCTAGTGACTTAGGAAAGCACTTTAGCTGCATAGTTTTATTTGTGGGTCCCCTTGCCCACTTTATTTCCGCTGAACATTAGAAAAAGGAAAAATTAATCAAAATTAATATTCCAATTATCTGACTATTAATTTGGAATATTACACAAGAGATCAATCAACAGATGTTCCATTAGTCCAACAACAACAGGGACAGCAAGGAGGACAAGCAGGAGGACCGACACCAGGATCAAGTACAGTGACCAGCACCAGTATTTCCTCGGGAGTAGGAGATCCAGGTAGTTCTCTGTAGATGGAACAACAAGAATAGAATGGAGCAACAAAGTTGTAGGCTTGTTGACTTAATCGTAAAATACACAAGAGGTATTGTAATAATAATATATTATATATAAAATGTATAAAAGATGATGATAAAATGTTACAATGAGGCCCTGCTTATATACCTACGCAGGTGGCCTTTCATGAATGGACATGTCTTTTAGACATGCCCTTTCACTAACTTAATGACTACTTACATAATCCCTATTTAACTATTAATAACTACATTTATTATATTTGTTATGAATTATATTCATAACATTGCCTTCCTCTCGAAAAGCTTTGTCCTCAAAGCTTAATTTTCTTTGCTTGGGATTATCTTCTTGGCATATGTCACTCATTATTGGTACCTTATCATGTAGAGTACCTTATCTTGTAGAATTCTCTCATAATATTGTCTTTGAAACTAAGGTTTTTGTTTAATTTTTTTTTTTTTTAAATGATGTTTTGAACCCTTCTTCTTCTTCTTCTTCTTTTTTTAATTAATTAATATTAATAATTATTATTATTTAAATAACTTAATTACTTAAGTAAATTTAATTAATTAAATTGATTTATAATCTAATTATAGTGGATGGCGTATATGGGCTATAGTACTCTATTTATATAAAAACTCAGTTTATATCTATATACCCAGCCTTTATGAACCGACGTCAACTCTATTCGTTGACCTTCGACTAGGGTCACGTTGCTTGAAAGCGAAATTAGTCGACGATTTGCTGATTAAGGGGATCGATGGGTCACGTTGCTTGGCCTCGTCCTAAAGAGCGGTGGCTGCTCTTTTTTTGTTGACGGACACCCTTGCTGACAAAACGGTCGGACAGAACTGGTCGAAGGACAGGGATGGGGCGAGGGTAACACTCCGAATGGTTGGGTGACAGAACTGACAGACAAATCGGATGGAGGTCAAGTGAGGATAGAGACAAGAGACACGAATGACGTTTGTCAACGGACAAAATATTAGTTTGGGAATGGCGTGTTTTGCGAGGGAGGCAATACCCGATTCTGGCACAATGAAGAATTCTCCACTGAGCACCCTTCTCACACGTACCCTCTGCGGAAAAACCGTTTGAGGCTTCAGCTTCTTCAAGGGTGTTTCCAAAGATATCCAATGGATGCGGCGACCTTGCCCATCTCTCAACACTGAGCTTTTTAATTTCCACAACACAATACCCTGCTCGTCCAGCTTCCTACCCTGCCATATTCCTTCTACTTGGAAAGCAATATCAAGATGAGAATAAACGTGAGCAAGAGAGAGCACTGTCAGATAGCGACCCAAAACTGCAAGTGCAACATCTTCTGTCACTTGTGGTACCTTGCTTTTTTCGTTTTTATTTATGCAATCGACCATATTATAGTAATCTGTTATAGCATGTGTCAGATTACCATATTTTCTTACTGTGTCTGCTAAGTCTCTAGTTCTTTGAACGTCAAACCCTTCAAGAATCTCTGTCGTGAAAGCTGCAGATTTAACGCTTTCAAATGCATTTGTAAGATTCACATCACCTTCAATCAAGTAAAATCAATTTCTGGATTCCACACCTCCGAGATTGGAGCAGCTTTCGGCCATTGTTGCTCTCCAGTGACTCATAGAAAGAACCCATGATAGTGGGATGCTCAGCACGTATGGCTGGAGAAGACCTCGCTATACTAAGCCTATCCATCATATTTTCACCATCAGGAGTGCGTGATTCACATGCAGCACGTGCTAACCTGGCTTTTCGATTATTCAGCGATTTCTTGAGCTGAGAGGTTGTGAGGTCTGAACTTCCAAGATCCCTAAGTTTTTCTGTCCACAAATGTAATAAATGTCCATTTCGCTGCATCTCTGGCTCATCCTGAAAAGCAGTCTCAATTAAAGCTATCTGCTTGTCATTCATAACATTCCGCCTTTTTTTCTTTGATTGTTTGTCTTCCCCAATGCTAGTATCTACTCTCTCAGATGCTTGTGAAATCACTCCTGCAACTTCATCTTCCTTTTCACCATCTGCAAGATTTTGATTCTCCTCACATTCCTTCAATAGCTCATCAAAACAACCTTTATCTGTTGCTATGGAATTCTCATTATTTCTGAATTCAAGCATACTGTCCTCATGATCAATCTCTGCAGCACTTTCTACTTCACTTTTAGTATTACTATTTATGCCTTCGTTTCTGTTCTCGTCTATATCAACAATTTCATTCACAAGATTTGTGTGCTCAATTTTACTTTCCACGAATTGATCTACCTCTTGAATATCTCCCATCTGCAACATCTTATTTGCGTCCATTAATTCATAATTTTCTTCAGGATCCCTCATCCTTTCATGTGAACTCGTGCTTTCCTCAACAGCAGTTTCCTCTTGCTTTCTCTGGGATGATGGCCTATAACCTCTTGTACCTTGAGCCTCCTCAAATGTCTGATGGCCATATTTCTCCAATTTTTTCTGAGCAGATGCATGGTTCTCAATGTCTTTATCAATAGAAATTCCAGTATTGATCTGAGTTTTCTCACTAAGTTCCACAGTATTATAAGACTTTGTCCAGCATTCAAACTCTTGGTGCTTTTGAAACATGCCCATGAACTTCTTGTCATGCTTTTCTGTTGGTTTTTGCATTAGATTTATCTTGTCCAAAATGGTGTTTATCTTCTGCATTGCTTTGTTATGATTGTCCGTGGCCTCACTATGATTTAGCCAAATTTGTCTTTCTATCCGATCTGTTGTGTCTTGAAGTTTTTTGATGTTGTCAGAATTTCCTGTAACCTTATCCTCAAGATTGATTAATCTTTTAGTGAATTTATCAGAATTATTATTGATCTTACTCTCAAGATAGATCAACTTTTTGTTGAAATCGTCCATCGTCATTGATGAAGACATCGAGTGGCAGCGATTTTAAGGCACCGCATGTAACAGCTGAAGGCAGCCAACAGTGGCGTAGGTGCTTCCTTCTGGGCAAGAAGATCGCTGCTCCGATACCAAATGGAGCAACAAAGCTGTAGGCTTGTTGACTTAATCGTAAAATACACAAGAGGTATTGTAATAATAATATATTATATATAAAATGTATAAAAGATGATGATAAAATGTTACAATGAGGCCCTGCCTATATACCTATGTAGGTGGCCTTTCCTGAATGGGCATGTCTTTTAGACATGCCCTTTCACTAACTTTATGACTACTTACATAATCCCTATTTAACTATTAATAACTATGTTTATTATATTTGTTATGAATTATATTCATAACAGAGGAGGATTTGATTGAGCCTCCCACCACCAGTGGTAGAACTAGTAGGGAAGTACACTAGATGTTGAGGCACACATAGGAGTTTGTCAGAGTTCCTAGAACCAACAAGAAGCAGCGTAGACAACCTAACAAATACCAATCCTTGGTAGCACAAGTTGAAGGACCCTCCAGTTTTCAGGAAGTCATACAGGACCAAGTGTTGGTGGATGCCATGGTAAAAGGATACAATTCTATCATTACTAATGATGTCTTGAAAGTGGTACCTAGACCAGAGCATAGATCAGTAGTATGATCAAGGTGGATCTACAAGATCAAGTACGCTGCAGATGGAAGTGTAGAGAAGTATAAGGATAGGTTTGTGACGAAGGGGTACACACAATAGGAAGGGATAGGCTATGAGGAGACCTTCATCCCTGTAGCTAGAT
Organism: Pinus albicaulis; assembly: GCA_034641835.2. Classification (NCBI taxonomy): domain Eukaryota; kingdom Viridiplantae; phylum Streptophyta; class Pinopsida; order Pinales; family Pinaceae; genus Pinus; species Pinus albicaulis. The sequence continues at coordinate 788,016,833 of CM076571.1, forward strand.
ATACCTCTATCCGATTCGTTATATCCCTAGCAGCTCAGATGGGATGGGAGATTCACTAGATGAATGTCAAGACAACATTCCTAAACGGGGTGATAGAAGAAGAGGTGTATATAGAACAGTTGAAGGCTTTGAGACTCATGAGAAGAGAACTCATGTATGCAGGTTAAAGAAAGCCCTGTATGGGCTCAAGCACGCACCCAGAGAAAGGAATGGTCGGATTGATAGTTACTTACAGCAGTTGCGATTCATCAAGAGTGATGTTGATCTCAATCTCTACTATCTAATGGTTGAGAATGAGCCGCTTATTCTAGTATTATATGTAGATGACTTGTTTTTAACAGGGTCATTAGGGCTCATAAAGGACTACAAGAAGAACCTTGAAGCAGAATTCGACATGAAGGATTTGGGGTTGATTCATTATTTTCTAGTGTTGGAAGCTTGGCAGAAGAATGGGGAGATCTTCCTTGGGCAAGGAATATATGCTACAGAGATTCTGAAGAGATTCAGAATGTAGGATTGCTGACCCATGGAAACGCCTATGATAACCAACTGGAAGAAAACAGTCATCAAGAGACAAGGAAGTGTACCCCACCTTGTACAGACAACTCATTAGGCCACTCATGTATCTGGTCAACACCAGGCCAAACATTTGTTTCGCTATCAACACACTTAGTTAGTTCATGGTGGAAAAAAAAAGGGTACATTAGGTAGCAGCAAGGCACATTCTTAGATATGTGCATGGGACAGTCGGATATGGGTTGAAAATTGAAATACACTCGAGGAGATGACATCAGATTGAGCGGATTCATAGATGCAGATTGGGAAGGTAGTTCGGTAGACCAGAAAAGTACCTCTGGGTACGCTTCAGAGTTGGATCAGGGATGATCTCTTGTTGCAGTAGGAAGCAGAAGTCGGTAGCTCTGAGCTCAGCAGAAGCTGAATATATGGCAGCCAACACAACAATGTGTGAAGCTATATGGCTTAGGAAGTTACTTGTGAGTTTATTCAGGAAGAGGATTGAAGCGACCAGTGTTTACTGCGATAACCAGAGTTGTATCAAACTCTCTGAGAATCCAGTATTTCATGATAGGTCGAAACATATTGATATCAGATGTCACTTCATCATAGAATGTGTTTAGCGTGGGGTTGTACAGATGCAGTATGTCCCCACAGGAGATCAGGTAGCAAACGTACTCATGAAGGCTCTTGGTAGAGCCATGTTCATCGAGCTCAGGGAGTAGATGGGTATGGTAGAGAACTTGTTTCAGTAGCAGAAACAAATGGATTCTCAGCTGCAGCAACAGCAGATGAGAGGGAGTTGCAGTGCAGATGCAGTAGTTGGCAGCAGTATGCAGGGTTAGCAACAACACAAATGTAGCAGTTGCGCAGTAGTTGGTGGGCAATGATGTCAAACATCAACAGCGCAGAGGGAAATGATAAAAAGTCAGGGTGATGCTTCAACAAGTTGCATTACTAGAGCACATTCCTCGCTAAGAGGGAGTGTTGATTTCTGGTAGCATTAGATGTGCTCTAGCCTCAAGAATTCGCAGGGAGACTAGGACATATGCATTCTCCAAAACCCAAAATGTTTTTTGGTAAATTCCACTCAGAGATAGTTTAATTAAAATAATTAATTATTTTTAATGGATGCCTAAGTCTAAACTTTGGAAATTAAAATAATTAAAGGGTATTAATTAAACTGGGTGTGAATCTTCTAGAAAAAGATGGAGATCGAGTCAAGATGATCTGAGCCATTGATTAGGATCTAATTTGGGCCATTGAAAGTTCAACGAGAAGATTATAAGAAGAAGCTTGATGGGCACTTGGAGAATACATCGGCAGATACTCAGTTGCCCAAGCAGATTGATTTTCTCATTGGCTGAAGTTCGGCAAGAGAAAATCGAATCAGAGGGTGAGTTGCAGGTGAGAGAGAGAGGGTATCGGCAATAGTCGAGAGTGTTGGAAATGACAGGAAGAGGCAGCGCAGAAGAGGGACACAGATCACGGTCAATGACGAAGGAACTGCGCAATCACTACGCAGAGGGTGACGCAGTGGGGCTAGCATGAGGACAGTAGGTCCTCTCAGGGATCAGAAATTCATTGTGCAGCGTGAGAAATTTGTTTGTAAATTTCTCTCAATGATTCTTCTTCTAATTTGCTATCCGTATATTGTACATGAAATTTTTTTCTGAAGATTAATAAAAGAAACCCTCATCTGTTGCACCAATTTTCCCACATTGGGTTTTTCCGGGGACAATTGTCCAAAAATAACTGTCATCGTGTTTATTATTGTGCTAGTATTTTCCTTGTATTTATTTTCCACAGCAATTGATTTGTGAATACTGCAATGTATGTATTTCGATATTTGTCGTAGATAACTGCAAATAATTTGTTTCAGTAACTTATCAAATAGAAGAAATATTATCAATTGTTGTAGAAGGATTCAGAATTTCCGAGTTTCACTCTTTCCTGTGAATACTTCTTCAGGTGTTGTATTATCAAGACTCTTATGAGGACTTCTATTTTGAATGTATACGATTGTCATCGCTGCCTCTCCCCATAAGAAATTTGGTAGATCTTGATGAAGGAGAATAGTTAGAATGCCTTCTCCAATTGACCTATTCTTCCTCTCAACCAATCCATTTTGTTCGGGATAATAGGGAACAATGAGCTCCCTCTTAATACCTACTTCCTTACAATATGCAATTAATTCCTTATAAGTGTATTCCCCACCATCATCAGATCTCAGAGTTTTTACCTTTCTTTTGGTTAGGGTTTCCACTTCATCCCTAAACTCCTTGAACTTGTCAAATACTTCATCTTTAGTTTTGAGAAGGTAGAGCCATGTCTTTCTAGAACTGGCCATCAATAAATGTCACATAATAGGGATGACCTCCAAGTCATTTTTCAGACATGGACCCACACACATCGGAATGGATGAGGTCTAATATTTCTTTAGACCTAGTTTCACTATTGTGAAATGGATTTCTTGTATGTTTTCCCAAAGAGCATCCCTCGCACACACCTTCATGATCCAACTTCATATTAGGAATACCATGAACTAGTTGAATAAGAGTAGGGATGACCTTATAATGTAGATGACCATACCTTTTATGCCATAGCTCAATGGGACTTATTTCAATATGAACCAATGCTTGAGAAGGTGGTGTAATGACTCTATAAAGACTTCCTTCACGAACTCCAATAACCCTAGCTTTATCAATATTAGAGTTTTTCCCAAACCAATACTTTTCAATCAACAAAAGCAATTCTTTCCCCTTTATCTTCTAAACAAGAAATAGAAAGCAAATTCTTTTTCAAATGTGGAACATATAGAATGTTGTTGACGTGCGGCTTTGATCCATTATCTAGCTTCAACGATGTTGATCCTAGGCCTTTAACAACAAAGTTTTTGTTGTCACCCAATTCCACTGCATGAGAAAATGGCTCCTTTGATAGTGTATGGAGTTGTTTACTGTCTTTTGTCATGTGTCTCGATTCTCCACTATCAATGATCCATGCATTGTCATCATTGAGAGAACCTGTAAGGGCAGCCAAGAGACCTTGACTTTTGACCTTGTTGAATAAGTAATAGATGACCCTTTTGATTCAAAGAGGGAGAATCCATGCAACAAAGTAATCTTCAATTCTTCCTGACCTTAGCTTTAAAACCATGTTGGAAAATCAAAGTAGTTATATATTAGGGTTTTATTCTTCAATCTTGATAATTACTTGTGAGTGTGTTAGCTTCTTTTACTTCTTTATTATCTTATCTTTCATCAAGCAATTACCATATTATGTGTGCATGAAGATCACAAAACAATAGACACAAGATGTAGGCACTATGCCAGGGAAAAACCCCCCTCGAGGGGAAAACCTAGTCAAGATAATTCTTCCTTTCAATAGTATTCTTTGAGACTCTTCACCCTAGACATTTACCAGACCTTCCCTCCACACCAAGTCAGCCTCCCATATCTTCGACCCCTTTCCAGCAACTTCCAGCAGTAGACGTCTTACAACAGCAACAAAACTTGGAAGACTTCGATCTCCCAATCTAGGATACGAAACAGAGAGAGAGCCACCAAAATTTCGTTTTTCTTTTTCTCCTTAGACTTCCCCAAACTTGCACTTCTTTCGACTTCCCGAGAACAGACTTCGAACTTCTCCAGCTACTCTTGAGATATCGAACTAGCTTGAGAGAGATGCTCCAAATGACTTTGACTTCCTTCCTTTTATAGGCTCCAAGTGAGGTTGAATAGGTGTCTCTTAGGCCGACATGATCCCCTTTAGACCGACTTGGTGTGGAGGTTACATAATTCATATTTAATTCAATTCTTAACCAATTTACATGATTCAAAATCCCAAGAAGGGTCTCTTTGAATGTACAATGACTCTATAAACTCAATATTAATCCTAGGAGTCCACAATGGGAACTTTGACTAGTATAATGTTGACCCAAGCATGAAACCCATGCTTTAATAAGTCATTGTTACAATAATAAAATTATTTTCTTTATTCTTTTTTCAAGTACATTTCATAATGACTTCAATACATTAAATGAAGACCGAACCTAGTTACAATTTCAAACATTTCCATGGGCTTGTCACGCTAGTGTGACTTCTTATGAGGACTTCACACGGAGGGTTGTGGAGCGCTTTGACTAGAGGGATCCTAAGAATCGTTTCAGGGAGGTGACCCAGTTCAAGTAGAATGACAACCCAGAGCACTACATAGCGGAGTTCTTGAGGCAGTCAGTGATGTTGCCAGGCTTGTCGAAGGTCGGGAGGGTGTATACATTCGTAGAGGGATTGATTGAGTCTCTACATGGGTTAATGAGGTCGAGCAGGACCACTACTCTTCAGTAGGCAATGAACCGCACATGGGATTTGCAGGATTCAATTCCCACAATGAGAGCACTAGTGCTACCTCAATCCCCTTTTCCTCAAGGAGGTCGAGATACTAAACCCCCACAACATAGAGATGTTTAGGGGCGTGGGCAGCTGGATGAAGAGACTACGAGAGACCTCTGTAGGAGGAAGCTGTGCCTCACTTGTGAGGATCCATGGGCACCTGGCCATAGGTGCACCAAGGGCAAGGCCCATTACATATAGGTGTTCTCAGACAACAAGCCGAAGGATGAAATTGAGCCAGATGTTGATGTAGGAGGCAGTGAGTTGCAGACTATTGGGGGAAGTGGAGGAGGAGCACCACCCCCACCTAAAGGAGGCCCTTCTAGACCCACTGGAGGGGTCATCGCTTTACTGAGGGGAGTCCCCAAATACTAGACATTGAGGATCTGAGGCACAGTAAATGGGCAACATGTAGCGATTTTGGTGGACAATAGGGCTACCCCACAATTTCATTGATGCGCAGAAGGTGGAGCGAAGAGGCATACTGGCTGAGGGCTTTGATGGGTTTCTAGTCCTGGTACCCGGAGACAGGACTATGCAATGCACCAGATATGTCCCTAGTCTAACAGTGACTATGGGAAATTACTCGGTGACCAATCACTTCTTTGTGGTCGATGTTCTAAACACCAACGTGGTGATGGGTGTCCAGTGGCTCAACTCCTTGGGGAGATTCACTACAAATTGGAGGAAATTTGAAATGGAGTTGATGGCACCAAATGGGAAACTGGTGGTGTTCAAAGGAATGCCTTCATACTCACCGCAGACAATGTCAACACACAGGATGGAGGTTGATCTACGACATGTGGACATAGAGTGGGCAGTGGAGCTCAAGAACACAGAGGCAGTGTCTCAGCCACAGCCAGTGCATTCAGACATCCAAGAGATATTGGATAGGTACCCAACAGTTTTTCAAGACATTCCTCCAGGTAGGTCGCCCAACATGGGATTTGAACACACAATTTAGTTAGAAGAGGATGTGCACGAAGTGATCACCACTCCATACCAACATCCAAGGCTTACTGGGATGAGATTGAGCATGCCATACACGAGTTGTTGGCCTTGGGGCACATTAGGCCCAATTCGAGTCCCTTCGTTTTTTCAGTTGTGCTAGTTTAGAAGGATGGGACCCTCTGCATGTGTATTGGCTACCGAGCCTTAAATAAGAAGACGCTGAAGAATTGGTACCCAATTCCACGCATAGATGAGTTAATGGATGAGCTTTGAGGAGATAAATACTTTTTTAAGATTGATTTGCCCTTGGGCTACCACCAAATCAGAGTTCGAGAGCAGGACATCCCGAAGGCAACTTTTCAGTGCCTTTATGGCCATTTCGAGTTTTTGGTGATGCCCTTTGGGCTAACCAATGCCCTAGCTACTTTCCAGTCTTGCATGAACCACATTTTCCGCAAGAATCTTCGAAGGTTTGTGTTGGTGTTCTACGATGACATCTTGATCTATAGTAGGACTTGGGAGGAGCACTTGAGGCATTTGGAAGAGGTGCTTCGTATTCTTGAGGAGCAGCAATTGTATGCCAAGGTGTTCAAATGTGAGTTTGAACTAACAGAGATGTTATACCTTAGCCACATCATTGGATAGGTTGGGGCGTGTGTGCACCAGGAGAAGATCAGGAACATATTGGATTAGCCTACACCTAGGAGTGTGACTGAGCTACGGGGATTTTTGGGCATCTACACCTATTACCAAAAGTTCGTGAAGGGGTTTTCACAGTTGGAAACACCCCTCACCAATCTGACTAAGAAGGTTGTGTTTGAGTGGACTAATGTAGCGCAGGAGGCTTTAGAGCGCCTCAAACAGGTGATGAGCAGTTGTCCAGTGTTAGCATTGCCATATTTTTCGTAGTCGTTTATATTGGAGTGTGATGCCTCTAGGGAGGGCATCAGGGAGGTCATCTACTTCACAAGTGGTTGAGTTGTTTTTCAAGGAGGTGTACAGCTGCGTGTAATATCCCCAACGGGAAATAAACAGTAATACACAGCAAAAAAACAAGCAGCTATATAGAACAAAATGCCGGAACTAGAATATGGAACAAATACACATAAAATACCAGAACGCTAAGCCATTTTATTAATCTGAGAATACATGTATATGGGTACAAGAGATAATCAGAATGAGTGCACCTATCCTTGCTCTAGGCAAGTGGAGACCCTCTCAGAGTAAGAAATTGCTACAACGAAGGCTGCGTCTAGGCTATTTGGAGAAAGCTATAAATAGAAAAGCCCATTCTTTGCAAAGTCTTTAGACAAGGTGATCCCCACCGGAATGAGTGAAAATCGGAGGCTAGTTGTACTCAACCCTCTAGGACAAAACCCAGAAACCGTGCAGCAAAATTGCTCCACCTCATTGACCTCAGGAAATCCACCAAATAAACCCTCCGGTGAAAACGGCTTTGTCTCCCGGGGAACGAGCGGGAAGCCCCAAGAAATACGGCGGAAAGGGCCCAAAACTCTCTGCCAAATCTCTTGAAATTTGGAAACAACAACCTCCCAATGTGAAAGACGAAACCACTGCAATTTGAATCATGTGTGCGCACAACAATAGGCTAGCGTCTCCCCTACTTTGGCTTCGTCCTCTCTCCACAGACAGCCCCCGACTCAAGGAGCAGCTCTGCAAACGTCCACCCAAAATCCACTGCAAATCACCTACAGAAACTGAAGGAAATACCTTGCTCAAGCAGGCACTCGAAGTCCCCCGGAGCCAAGGGCGAGATCTCCGACCGGAGACACTCAGTTCGCACTAAACAGTGCTGCAGACCGACTAAACAACCGGCGTGCTGAAGTAGACAGAAGTCTAGCTCTCAATATCATCAACATATCAATAATGCCAAATGGAGTGAAAACCCCACCTTTTATAGTGCTAGCTCCCTCAAAAACCCTAACTGCGTCCTTGACCTCCTACTTGACCTGCGCAGTTACCTTAGGAGCCTTCGTGACGCCTCCCCTCATGTGCATGTGGACCCCCAAGGCCTTCCCCTTTAAGTTACAACGTTCATCAACTAGGAAGCACTTTATTTTATTAAGTGAGTTGACCCCCTATTTCTCACTTTATTTATTAATTTAACTAAAGGCGGCAAAACTATAAAAAAATGAAATATTCCAATTAGCGGTGCTAATTAGGAATATTACAGTCTCCCCCGGCAGAACGTTGCTTGTCCTCAAGCAACTGAAGTGATGGATGCTGCAATATCCTCTCATCCTCCCAAGTGGCATCCTCATCCGGCAAGTTCTTCCATCTCACCAAGAACTCCCTGATCTTCCTGCTCCGTAGCTGCCTCTCCCTAGTGTCAATAATAGCCTCCGGCTGCAACACCAGATGCCCCTCATCATCTGTGGGTGGTAGCTCCTCTGTGACTGTCACCTGCTGGCCCAGCGCCTTCTTCAGGCATGATACATGAAAGATGTTATGAATCTTGCTGCCTTGGGGCAGCTCCAACTCATATGCAACCTGCCCGATCCTGCGTATCACCCTGTATGGCCCATAAAAGCGGGGCTTAAGCTTCTCCGCCCCCTTCTGCTTGAGTGAAGACTGTCGGTATGGCTTTAGTCGTAGGTAGACCAAGTCCCCTACCTCGAAGTGTCTCTCCACCCGACCCTTATCAGCATACAACTTCTGCTGATTCTGTGCTGTGGCTATGTTGTCCTTGAGAGCTCGGAGGATATCTTGGCTCTCTTGGATCCATAACTTGGCTCTCGAAGCCCTGCTAACACCAAACATCATGTCCACAAAAGATAAGGAATGATATCCATACAAAGCATAGAAAGGTGACATACCAATAGACATATGATGCGTCGTGTTGTAGCAGTACTCGCCCAAATGCAGCCACTTCAGCCATGCCCTCTGCTGTCCACTGACGTAGTTACGCAAGTAGCCCTCCAACCACTTGTTAACTATCTCGGTCTGCCCGTCCGTCTGGGGGTGATAACTAGTGCTCGGTGTCAACTCGGTCCCCACTAGTCGGAAGAGCTCCTGCCAGAATCCGCCCATGAAGCGACTGTCCCTGTCACTGACGATGGTCTTGGGTAGACCATGTAATCTGAAAATCTCCCTGAAGAACAGCTCAGCCACTTGCACTGCTGTGTGATGTGCGGATATGGCAAAAAAATGGGCATACTTCGTCGGCCGGTCAACGACTACGAAGATGCAGTCCTTGCCCTGCACCATGGGCAACCCTGTGATAAAGTCCATCGATATGCTCTCCCATTTCCCCTCCGGAATGGGAAGAGGCTGCAATAACCCTGCAGGATGGCTCATCTCTCCCTTGTTTCGCTGGCAAACATCGCACTCCCTGACATGCTGGAGTATGTCCTCCTTGAGGCCCTTCCATGAGAACCTCTCCCGAATAGCCCGGTAAGTCTTGGTGAACCCCTGATGGCCCGCCAATGGAGAGTCGTGTGAAGCCTGGAGTATCTTCTTCTTGAGCTGAGATCCCTCAGTCAAGAAGATCCTGTCCCTTTAATAGATGATCTCATCGACCACCCTGTACCTGTCATCTGCTACCTGCCCGTCTAGGACCTCGCATGCAAACCTGTCCTTGGAGTACTCAACCAGCAGTCGAGCCCTCCAATCAGCGTCCAAGCTCATAAGTGATAACGTGGCCGGTCTACGAGAAAGGGCATCAGCTACCACGTTATTCTTGCCCTTGACATACTCGATGTCGAAGTCATAGGCTTGGATCTTGCTGATCCACTTCTGCTGCCTCTCCTGCAACTGCTTCTGCTCCAGAAAGTACCTCAGGCTGTTATGATCGGTCCTCACCCTGAATCTGCTACCCACTAGGTACTGCCGGTATTTGGCCAATGCATGCATGATGGCCAACATCTCCTTGTCGTATATGGGATACAACCTCTCGTGTGGAAGGAGCTTCCGGCTCTCAAAAGCAATCGGGTGACCGCCCTGCATCAAAACGGCACCAATCCCCTCTCCTGATGCGTCACACTCTAGGACAAAGGGCTGTGTAAAATCTGGCAACGCCAATACAGGACAACTGCTCATCACCTCCTTGAGCTTGTCAAAAGCTCGCTGGGCTGTGTCCGACCAACTGAATGCCCCCTTTCTCATCAAATCTGTGAGGGGTGCAGCAAGCTGAGAGAAGCCCTTGACGAACTTCTTGTAGTATGTGCAAATACCGATAAATCCCCGAAGCTCCGTCACATTCCGCGGCTCTGGCCAATCCTTGATGGCCCTGATTTTCTCCTCGTGGACTCTCACCCCGTCCACTCCTATAATGTGCCCCAGATACAGCATCTCTGTCAACCCGAACTCACACTTGGAGAGCTTGGCATAGAACTGCTGCTCCTCCAAGATGTGCAAAACTGTCTCAATATGCTGGAGATGCTCCTCCCAAGTCCTGCTGTATATAAGTATGTCATCAAAGAAGACCAGCACAAACTTCCTCAGATGACCCCTGAAAATGTGGTTCATGCATGACTGGAAGGTAGCGGTGCATTGGTCAGCCCGAATGGCATGACCAGAAACTGAAAGTGCCCATAGTGACACCTGAAAGCGGTCTTGGGAATGTCCTGTTCCCTCACGCGAATCTGATGGTACCCGGATCTCAAGTCAATCTTCGAGAAGAACCGTGCTCCTCTCAACTCATCCATCAGCTCATCGATCCTGGGGATGGGGTACCTGTTCTTCAGGGTCTTCTTATTCAGAGCCCTGTAGTCAATGCACATGCGCAATGTGTCGTCCTTCTTCTTCACCAGCACTACAGAAGAAGCGAAAGGACTCGTGTTGGGCCGAATGTGACCAAGGGCCAGCAACTCCTGAATAGCCTGCTCTATCTCGTCCCGATAGGCCTTGGGATGCCTATACGGTGTGGTAATCACGGCCTATATCCCCTGCTCAAGCTCGATCGTATGCTCAAACCCCCGATCCGGTGGCTGCCCTGGTGGAATATCCCTGAAAACCACTGCATACCTGTCGAGAATAGACTGTAGCTCAGGATGCACTGCCTGCCCTGTATCCACTGCCTCTGAAGCCCGCAACTCTACCGCCCACTCTATGTCTCCCTTGCGGAAGGTCACCTCCATCCTGTGTGCCGACACCGTCTGAGGTGGGTATGTGTGTTGTCCCCGTATCTTCTCATGCCTCCCCGTCTTGGGATCATCCCACTCCATCTCTAGGGCCTTCCAATCTGTCGTGACTTTCCCCAGAGTAATAAGCCACTGAACACCCAATATCAGGTTGGTGTCCGGAATGTCCACCACAAAGAAGTGATCTGTCAATGTATAAGTGCCCATCGTCACTGATAACTCTGGAACATATCGAGCACATGCCATGGTCTGATCTCCTGGGACCAAGACGGAAAACCCATCAAAGCCCTCTGTCTGTATGCCTCTCTGCTCAACCATCTGGGCATCAATAAAGTTGTGGGTGGCCCCACTATCAACTAAGATTGAAACCCGCTGCCCGCGCACTGCCCCTCGTACGCGCAGTGTCAAGTACTTGGGAACTCCCCGCAATGCGGCTAGAGCTCCCCCAGTGGGTGCAAACGATGCCCCACCTGCTGCGGGTGGTGGAGGTGGTAAGGTACCCTGCGCTGCATAACAATCTCCTGCCTCCACGTCATCCCCCTCATCCTCTTCCCCACTGCTCTCGGAGAAGACCTCAATGAAATGTGCTTTCCCTGCAGCACACCTATGTCCCGGTGCCCATGGCTCCTGGCAAGTGAAGCACAACCGCTTCCTCCTCAGCTCTCTCCTAGCCTCGTCATCAAACTGCCCTCGTCCAGGATTCGCCTTGGGAGGTGGAACCCTCGTGTCCTTCCCCTTAGGCTGGAAGGCCTGTCTCTGGGGATAAGGTGTCCGAGTCCTGGGTAAGACATCCTGTAAGTCCCGAGTCCTGCTGATGGCATCCTGAAGGGTAGCTGGTCTGGTCGACCGGACTAGGCCACGAAGTGGCTGTGACAGTCCCTCCACAAACATGTAAACCATCCGAGCCGCAGACAAATCAGGTACCATCACCGAAATCCTCAAGAAGTCTGAAATGTATGTCTCTGCGCTCCCAGACTGTTTGAGCTTTGTCAGCTCAACAAAGTGCTGCTCCGGATCCCTCCTGTCAAAGCGCTCTATCACCCTCCGGGTAAACTCGGCATATGTCGTCACTGCAGAATGTCCGAGTGTCGTCATCCCATGGAACCACCAGTCCTGGGCCTCACCGTCCAGATGTAATGTTGCCACCTTAATGGCCTCTGACTGCGACATTGGGTTAAGCTGGAAATAGATGTCCAGCTTCTCCACCCAAGACTTTGCCGAACTGTTTGATGAGCCATCAAACGTGGGCAGATGAAATCTACTAGCTGCGCGGTGATCATCACGGTGGTGCCTGTGCCCTCGGTGATGATCACGGGGTCTAATATCATGCTGGACCTGGATAAAGTCTCTAAAGGTGATAGAATCTCGGAATGCCGGTCCGTATGCCTGATACTCTGTAAAAAGGTCACCCATCAGACCCGGATCTATCTCTCGCTGTACTGCTGTCCCTGCGTCCTCTGCCAGGAAGGTAGGCATGGTGGATCGCGTGGGTGCTGGAATATCCCTCTGTGCGCCCCTCTGTATTCCTGCCCCTGCGTCCTCTGGCAAGAATGTGGGCATAGTGGATCGCGTGGGTGCATGAGATGCCACAATGGGGATAGCATCATGCACTGGCACGTGGTGAGACATACCCGATCCCTCACCGATCTGGAAAACCCTGGGAGGTTCCCTCTGTCTGACCTCTATGGCCATGAGTCTCTGTGTCATCTCCTGTATGTGATGGAGGAGCGTATCCCATCTCCTCGAACCCTCATCGTCTGCCATCGGGTTCCGCTGCTCTGTGTCCCTCGCAGGCTGCTCCTGCTCTGAATCTGTCTCAGGTGGCTCCTGATCAGAATCCCTCTCTCCGAAGGGAAACTCCCACCTACTCTCAACGTCTCTGTGTCTCCTCTGATCAAAGTAGGGGTTATCCCCGCGCGTCATAGACTACTAGCACCACAGGCTGAGCCAGAACTATGCTCTGATACCACTGTAATATCCCCAACGGGAAATAAACAGTAATACACAGCAAAACAACAAGCAGCTATATAGAACAAAATGCCGGAACTAGAATATGGAACAAATACACATAAAATACCAGAACGCTAAGCCATTTTATTAATCTGAGAATATATATATATGGGTACAAGAGATAATCAGAATGAGTGCACCTATCCTTGCTCTAGGCAAGTGGAGACCCTCTCAGAATAAGAAATGGCTACAACAGAGACTGCGTCCTAGCTGCTGGAGAAACTGCCGTAGAAAAACTGCTGCTGCAATGAGCTGGAACTAGGGGCTGATCCCCACACCGGAATGGGCTGAAAATCGGAAGGCTAGCTGTACTCAACCCTCCGGACAAAACCCAGAAACCGTGAAGCAAGTGCTCCACCTCCGAAAATCCACCAAATAAACCCTCCTCAGTGAAAACGCTCTCTCCCAGGAACAGCGCAGAAGCCCAAGAAATACGCTGGAAAAGGGGCCCAAAACTCTCTTGCAAAACCTCCCGCTGAAACAACAACCTCCCAATGCTGAAAGACGCTGAAACCACCACCAAATCACCTCACAACAACGCTGCACAACAATGACTGCGTCCTCTCTCCTGGACTGCGCAGTCACTCCAAGGGGCCAGCTCCTCTGCAAACGTCCACCCAAAATCCACTGCAAATCACCTACAGAAACTGAAGGAAATACCTTGCTCGAGCAGGCACTCGAAGTCCCCCGGAGCCAAGGGCGAGATCTCCGATCGGAGACACTCAGTTCGCACTAAACAGTGCTGCAGACTGACTAAACAACCGGCGTGCTGAAGTAGACAGAAGTCTAGCTCTCAATATCATCAACATATCAATAATCCCAAATGGAGTGAAAACCCCACCTTTTATAGTGCTAACTCCCTCAAAAACCCTAACTGCGTCCTTGACCTCCTCCTTGACCTGCGCAGTTACCTTAGGAGTCTACGTGAGGCCTCCCCTCATGTGTGTGTGGACCCCCAAGGCCATCCCCTTTAAGTCACAACGTTCATCAACTAGGAAGCACTTTATTTTATTAAGTGAGTTGACCCCCTATTTCTCACTTTATTTATTAATTTAACTAAAGGCGGCAAAACTATACAAAAATGAAATATTCCAATTAGCGGTGCTAATTAGGAATATTACACTGCGTGGTCTCCCCAAGACCATAGTGAGTGATTGTGACAACTGATTTATGGGGGGATTCTGGCGAGATTTGTTTCGGTTAGTGGGGACTAAGCTCACACCCAATACCAGTTATCACCCACAAAGTTACAAACCGATGGCCAAACAGAGATTGTGAACAAGTGGATGGAGGGATACTTGTGCAACTACGTTACCGGGCAACAGCGCGCATGGGTGAAGTGGCTTCCCCTGGGAGAGTACTGCTACAACACCATGTACCACATGTTGATAGGTATGTCTCCATTTCGCGCACTATATGGTTATGATGCCCTGACCTTTGCTGACTTGGTGTTTGGAGATAGCAGGGCCCCAAGGGCTAAAGACTGGATACAAGAGAACTAGGACATCCTTAGCGCTCTCAAGGATAACTTAAAAACAACCAAAATCAGCAAAAAATCTATGCAGATCAGCATAGGGTTGAGAGACATTTTGAGGTTGGGAACTTAGACTTTCTAAGGCTCCAACCAGGTAGGCAGTCTACTCTAAAGCAGAAGGGAGCAGAGATGCTCAAACCACATTTCTATGGCCATTGCAGGGTGACCAAGCAGGTTGGAGAGGCGGCTTATGAGTTGGAGCTCCCACCTGGGAGCAAGGTGCACAATGTATTTCATGTCTCGTGCTTGAAAAAGGCCTTGGGACAATAGGTGACAGCGGCTACCAATTTACCCCCTTTGGATGATGAGGAGCATTTGGTGTTGGTGTCAAAGGCCATTTTGGAGGGTGAGACAGAGGAGGCTTAGGAACATGACTATTCGAGAGTTTCTAGTGAAGTGGAAGGACTTGCCAGAGGAGGATGCCATTTGTAGTTGCTTGAGGATAAACAACATTTAGGCGGGGAGGACTGTGATATTCCTACTTAGCAATTTTGCTAGGTTATTACCATTTTTGCCAATTTTGAAATTTTTCCATCATAGACTTACGAAAAATGGGTTAGGAGGACCCCCCTTGGCATTTTTGGCTTAAGGAGGCTCCAACATAGGAAAAAGGAGGCAAATCAAATTCCTAGTGGAAGGTGGGGGCCACCCAAAGAGGAACACGCACCTCTTGGAGGAACACGCACCTGTGGAGAGAGAGAGAGAAGAAAAGGTCAATGTATGGGACCCACATGGAAAGACAGAGAGCTCAATGAAAAATAGGATAAGGCATCATTTGGGGGCCTTTGATCATTTAACAAACACACTCTCTTGTGCGCTTGAGCTATTGTTTGCGAAGTGTTGTTTAGCACATGAGATTTCCAATGGGAGATCTCACCTCCTTAGGTGGACTTCGAGTGCCACCCTAGGGGAGCCATTGCCGCACTTGAGGAGTTGTTCAAGGAGATACTACAAGGAAATTCGAGCTACAACTGGAGCAAACTGGGCGCAAAAAAGGGGCCATGCATTCTTGTGCAGATATAGTCCCGAGAAGAGCTATTTTTGGGCTTTTAGGGGCAACATTACCTGTTGAGATTTTGTGCATTTGGGGTAGCATCAATTGTGCTCTAAGTCCCAAATTTTGAGGAAGGACTAGAGTTCACCTGATCTACAAGACCCAGAAATGGATTTGGGAAATTTCATCTGGTTTAGGAGATATTAAATTAATTAATTATTTTAATGTATTTCATAAGTCAAAACTTAGGAAAATAAAATAATTAAAGTGAATCTAATTAAACATGTGATGAAATTGTCTTAAGTCACACGGATCAAGCTTTCTTTTCATCTTAGCCATTGATTAAAGATTTAATCTTGGCCGTTGATTTGTCAACAAGAAAAGTATAAAGGAAAGGCTTGGGGTCATTTGTAACACACAGAGACAAAGCACTGAAGCTAAGCTGTGATTCTAAGGCGGAGTTGCTAAGAATTCTCAGAAGTGTTTCAGTTGCAGAGAGGGGAATTTAGACCAAGGGGATGATCTGATCCCAGGTCTAGAATACACAAGAAGAAGAGAAGAGATCAAGAAAGACAACGCAGAGGAAGGCAGCAGTAGCAACAGCAACAGCAGTGGCGGCAGCAAGGACAGCGTGATTTTCAGGAAACGCTTCAGGGCTTACGCAAAGACCCTCAAGGGCAGCGTAGTGACTACGTCACCCAGTCTGGGGTAACGCAGTCCTTTCCAGTGACAGCGTTGAGCATTTGGAGGCCTTCAGACGCTGACGCAGTGTCTTTCAGGGGCAGATCTAGGGTTTCTAGGCCTAGATCTGGCTGAGTTCTGTAAATCCCATTTGTTGGTTTTAGATCAGCCAGGTGCTGCAGATCTAGATTTTTCTCTGTAGGGTTTTCCAGATCTGGAACCCAGAGTTGCGTATTCAAAAATATTCTTAATAATAGAGCCCTCCAGCAGCCAGAGACCGGTTTTCCCACTTTGGGTTTTTCCGGGGACAGTTTTTCCAGAAATAACTGTCACTTTGTCTATGTGTGCATGTGCTTATTCTAGATTTGAATTGGTAGAGATTTGTTATCTATTTTTCTTTGATGTTAACATGAATTTATTCAGTTGATAACTTGTATAAGTAGGAGAAGCTTAACCGGATTAACAAAAATAATTTCTGCATAAAAATTAAGATTCAGAAATCTCTACATTACCTTGGAATTTGGAAACATTTTTGTAGTGGTTTGGTGGGCTGATTGAGTGATCACCCTTTAGGTTGAAATTTGACTTATTCCTTCTTGGGCATGCGCAGAGGGAGCTTGACTGGACCTGCGCAGGCACTTGAGGAGGGCACTTGGGGTGAGAGGCTTGACCGGGAGTTTGGGGTTGAGTTTTGCTAGGAGTCATAAGAAGAATTGTTGGAGGGATTTCTCAGCATTTTTTGGAGGGCTTGGCAGCAGATTCTCAGGTGGTGCAAATTACCCAGCTGGAGGAGGAGCTTGCTCTAATTGGGGGTAATTTCAGAAGGTTGGAACGAGCCCCAACCCTTCCTGGGTCTTTGTGGGTTTGGTGAGGAGAGCCCAAGGTTAATTTCACAGAATTTTCTGAGCACTCTAGTGGGGTCAAACTCCAGTCCCTTTCCAGATAGCAGCAGCAGATTTCCTGGGCCAGCGCAGGGGTTGAAGTAGCAGTACTTCCTAATACCTATCATCCGGGAAGCACATTCTATCACCTGGGACCTGTCTATCTTGCTTTTGCAAGCCCAGGTGCACCTACTCCATACCTATGTGTACTCTCCTTGATATATTAATAAAATGGCTCAGATTGGTACAGTTTTGGGCAATTTTCTGGGTGTCTAATTGCATGTTGAATTTTTGTGTTGCATATTGTTTTTGTTTGATTATCACTGCTAATTCCTCGTAGAAATATTACATATTAAAAATGCCTTCTATCCAGAAGCACTGTCAATTTGTCCCAATACTCAATAGATCAACAAGTAAAGAAGTTCCAGAATCTGTAACAGCAACACAACCTAAGGTACAGAAGCCTGTCAACTGATCATCAGTGAGGAAGTCTCTCATATCAAACTTCCAGTGCCCCCTTCAAGTAACAGGTCCACAATCATGTTAACCCCTGAAGTGTTAAGGATTAACCCCACCAAATACTATCTCTTCCTCACTCAAAATTCTGCTTAATGAAAAGACTGGTTCTTTGAGAAGGCCTTAACTGGGCATATTAAACTAGACTGGAACAATGAAATTTCTTGGAATCCAAGTCCAGGAGGAACCTCGATCTTAGCCAGTAAGGCTGCTAAAGTTGACTCCTGGTTTTCTTATACATTGTGACATCACCTTAAGGAAAATATTACTGAAATCCTTTGAGTTTGCTTATTGACAGCACTCTGGTGACTCAGGACTAGGACCGGGATTTTCTCCAAAATATTGTCTCAAACATGGTACTTGAGAAAGTAGGGTACATGGAACAGCCCCTCTACTGCTACCAAACTTAATATGGAAGTCCACCAGTGACTTCAAAGATCTTAATGTCAATACAACTGCTGTAAATCGTTGGTTGATTTTTAGGACATCAACAATATAGTGCTTAGTATATGTAAATTCCTGGCTTTATTGCAAGATCTACAATACAAAAAATGTAATTGAGACAATATAATACTATAATACCTAGTTTACATAAGACACCAAAAATGGTACAAAAACAAGGATGAACGTTTAGCTCCTACAAGCCTCAAACCTGCCATAGACTCGCTAAAATCTCAATAGCATATTTTCTTTAGATCCATAGCTAGAAAGGAAGGATCCCAGGATGGCATGAAATTTCATAAGCAAATATTTGTTTGCAAGTCACATTGAAATCCTCTTACTCTACAATCCATTCAAAAATATAACAGAGTAAAACGTTATTCACAAAATATAACATGGAAAATATTTGTTTGTAAGTCATTGAAATTCTCCTACTCTACAATCCATTCAAAACTATAACAGAGTAAAACATTGTTTGTAAAACAAAATAAAGTCCTCTCATATATCGTATTCTATTCATTTTCCAGATAAAAGGAAACAAATATAGCAGACTAAGAACCGCAATTAGTGTACCTGTTCCCCTTGGTCATCACAGTACCCCAGAAGTGAAACAAGGTTCCGATGATGCAATCGAGATAACAACTCTATTTCATTAGAGAATTCTTTTCCTCCTTGCAAAGATCCCTCCTGAGCACGCTTTATAGCTACTACTGTACCATCCTTCAAAAGGCCCTTGTAAACCCTACCATAGCCACCTTGTCCAACTTGCATGGAAACACTGAAATTATTTGTAGCTAGCGCCATCTCATCAAAATCAAAATCTTTGACACCTGCTACTTTCACTCGCGCTTTTGCTGTTATAGGAATAAACAATGATACGTAAGACTGGCATAAAATCTAGGACAATAAATTGCCTACATTCAAATTTCTCATGTCCCTTAGAAAAAGATTCATTCGAGCATCTAGATAGCATCTTCTCAATTTAGGAATATAAAAATTGGATTACAAGGAAACAACAATTATATTTTATGAGACAGTGTGTGACTATAGTTAAGGGAAGGAGAAATGTGAGAAATTAATCAAATTAATTTTATTTGCATAAGGGAAATCAATTAGGAAGACATCCTAGCTATTTGTGCTGATCACTACAATGTCGTCCATCATAGAACATAGACATATATGTAGCAGAGAGAACCCTAAATATAGATTACAATTCTGGGTTTGCCTGACAACTAGGGCCAGAAACATACACATCTTTATCAACATGCCTACACATAAGAAAGAGAGATATTGTGAGACAGCTAACCTACCAAGAAATTTCTTTCTGGAAGCAACTTCTCTGTATTTTGCCTGCCGCTTAAAAATCATCATCATAATAATTGAAGTAACTACTGCTGTGCCAAAAATGGTTCCTATCAAAATTCCCACAAGAGCACTCTTGCTCAAACCAGATTCACGCTCTGTACCAGACAACATCAGAATCAGAATTGCAATTTCATGCACATAGATGAATCCCTGCTAATCCTATTTTTTTCGTCAAAGTATTGAAAAACAAAGAAGCACTTCCATTTGGCTACAGAAACAAGCAAGCATCATGAAAAATAGTGAACTACAACTGTGGACACTAAAAGGAATAGATTGACTTCGAACTTTAGAAGTATGCAATACCCATTATAACAAATACAAAAAGAAGTGCCCCATCCTTTTGAACCACTCAAATGGACACTGACGAAGACTTGCCAAATGAACATAAGAAGGTTTGTTTATGAAGAAACACCTTTGTTTCAAAAAAAACTCTTGAACTTTTTCATATCCATAACTCTTAATTTTCATCAAATAAAATGCATTTACTCAAAAGGCAGTAGGCAATTGCAGGGGCATTTTTTCCTTCAGATATGTTAAATTTTAAAAACACTGTTAACACTCAATGCCTGTGGGACAGTGCCCTACTACAGTACTATCACATTGATGGGCTTGTTCTTATTGTAATGTTTTCTAGATGTAGCCGAAAATCAGGGATTTTGGTAGACAATATATCATTCCAATTAACCCAAGTCTGTTGCCAGTAAGACTATCTGAGGTTTCAACGATATAGTATCTAAACTTTAAAGAGGTTCAGGCCTTTGCCTGTTGCTTGCAGCCCTAAGAGGACAGTATAACAGGAAATAATGAGGCAACCCTCCTGAATGCTTTAGTCATGGAGATCCATGCGGAGGGTGTGATTTATGACCAAAAATCTCTCTTAGGAAAGGAAATAAGTATCTCTGATCTGGACAAAGAAAGAATGCATCCAAGAAGCCACCTAAATCTCAATCAAGGCAATAAACCTCTCCCTGAACTCATAACAGATAGCACATTTGAAAATGAGGTGCACTTTTAAATTAGTGTCATGAAGTTGGGAAAGATTGAAAGGCTAATCCAGGAAAGGAAGATGGTGATCAGTTCAACCTGAAGTTGGTGAAAGCTATCCAGAACTGTCATAACTTCATAAGAATGCCCCGTAGGCTAAATCAAATCTGCATTATTCATGAGTTTGTGGTTTCACTTGATGTCTTGATTGACATTTGTGAGATGCCTTTTGGTGTTATGGCATATCATTGGTGGAAGATGCATGATTATGTGTTCATGGTTAGCCTAGCATAACACTCAAACATCTCAAATTTGGAACACCTAAATAAGAATCAAGAGTGATAACGTATGATTCTAGTTCATCATGATGTTTTGTCACTAAGAAAGGAGTAACACATGGTCTCCTTCTACTATGACTTTAGCTAATGGTGGGGATTACCAGGAGGTACAGCTTTAATTTTTCATCATACAAAAACTTTATGAAGTATACTCGTTGACACATGTGGAGTCGAGTTGATTATTATTTTGATGGGTCATGTTGACCATTGAAGTACACTTGAAGACTCCATGCCCAAGGATATGTCAGAGGATTCCTGCACATATAGAGCTCAGATATCATCAGGGCTTCTAAGCCCCTTCTTCTCTCTCTACTTCTTCATTGTACTCAGATTTTGCAAGCCCTACCGGGATATTGTAAAGTGATGCTAGCATGATGAAATAGAGTCATGTAATAGGCCTAGGTAGCTTAGGACTTTGTTATCAAGTAAGTTCATTCTAGGGAGGTTTTTTCACTTGGTTAATTATTTTTGGTTCTCAATGCTTAATAATTAAATGAGTTTTTTCTCTCAGTTATGACCCCAAAGTTGGTGTGCGGCTTGATAGCAAGGCCTTAATTTATTCCTACTATCTACAGTCATTGTATATTACCATGTTAGATCACTCGTAAAATTTTGGGGAATTTGATTAGGTCTAGGTGTCATTTTTTAATTTATTAAAATTTCCCACATAATGGGATTTTTAATAAACATTGCATGTAAATTGTAATAAGTGATGTCTAGATAAGTTGTAGGGAGTTTGAGTGGTCAAAATTGGACCTCTACTCCTCAACTTTCTACTAAGACACACTTTGACGGGTAAAAAACAATTATAAACCCTCAAAACCCACTTTTCCTAAGTCTAGGGGAAAATGTGGCAATAAATTAGCCAGGAACTAAATAAATGAGAGAAAATAAAGATTCTCTCCAAGTCAAAGATTCTAAAAAATGAGGTGGAAATTCACCAAGAGATAAAGTCAAGTTTCAAATCCCGGGCAAAACCCCTCTTGGGGAAAAATAAAAAAAAACTCTTCTCTTCTTATAGAATCTTCAAATGAGACAACAAAGACCCAAACTTTAGACCAAGTCCTCCTCCTAGCACCAAGTCAACCCTCCAAAGACACCTTTCAATAGGATCACAGTTAAACTAGGTTAGCTAGAGACAAACCCTTCCAGAACTGCACCAGTCCCAAAATTTCGGCCCCTCCTGCTGCAGAATTTTAGACCTGTAGTCACTGTAGAAATTTTGGCCACTGCAACTGCTCCAAAAACTCACATGTGTGAGAGGAAATTGCCCAAAAACTTGTCTTTTTCCTTAGCTAGGGTTTCGTTTTGATTACTTGACCTTCGCTTCTCTTTTATTGACCTTCGCTCCTCTTTCTTCGTCCTTCTTATTCCAGATCGAACTTGCTGGTGAGTGTCAAATGAGCTCAAGGATATCTCTATATATAGCCTTTCCAAGAGGTCGAATAGCCCCTCTCTAGGCCGACTTGTCTCTTCTACGGCCGACTTGTGATCTTGAGGTTTCCAAGACCTTCTAGACTCAAAATCATTTATTTTATAAATTACATTGTGCCCAAATGGGTCTTATAAACATGATGTTGACTCCTTTGACTCACGACAATAAATCTTATGACCTAAAAAACCCTAGAAGCATATAGAACATGCTTTTACCTAGAAGACCATCAATAATGAGCATGAAACCCATGCTTTTAAAATAATAAATTTTTCATTTCTTCTTTTGTTTGTTACATAAGATACATATTAAAATGAGTACAACAACAATTATGAAGACCGAAACCAACTAAATTTCCAACAAAAGGAATATGCCATGCAATGCTAGTATACAATGTACAAGTTAAGTATAATCAAACTAATGTAACCAGGATATCATCATATCAACATTCTACTTCCCTCCCCTATGATTAATTATGAGATAAATCCAAAAACAAACATAATAATTTTGACACTCATATGCAAGATCACAAGGGTGGGAGGTAGGAAAATAACATGACCACACTTTATGAGAAGGAGCCATAGATGCAAGGGAAAAAGGGGAATCATGGTTGCACCATCAGATCATTCCCTCAAGTTTGAATATAGAGAAGTGAACAATCAAGCTCAAGCACTCAAAACCTCCTTAGTGATGCAACACTTCATGGCATCCTTAGGGATGCGATGGTAGGGGTGAGGGGATGGTTGGCATGAGGACCACAACAACTAGGTTGTTCATTACAAGGATCATATTGAAAATGGGCAACCAGTATAGGCTCATCACTTTAAGACTACGGTCCAAGGATGGATCAAAAATATCAATGATCAGGTCTTCTTGATGACATGGAATATAAGGCAAGACAAGGTTCCTATAAGCATCATCATCATCAGTATCATAAATTGGATCCTTGTCGAAGGAGTGGCCATTGACATCCCATTTCCCTTCTTCTATATGCATGAACTTGGAAATTTCAACCTTCAAGGGGTCAATGGGATCAACCTTTTCAAGGTCTTCATGGAGCGCATTATCATAGATAACATCCTTGAAAAGGGAGGGGCTATTCTCAAATCCATTTTCCAAAGGGCCTTTGTCGTCAAGATTCTTACCATGCTTCTTCTCAAAATTGACCTCAATATCTTCATCAATGTTTTCATCTTGATGATCTAGAAAGGACTCTTTCTCATGGTGTTCTACAACTTCTTCACTATGGCTAAGGAGTCCCTCTCCATGGAGAGAAATATTTAAAGTTTTGGATAACGTATTCAACATGACCACTTGGTCCCCAATACTTAAGGAATTCTTCAACAAGAACCCTAATGGAAGGGATGCTATTTGGTGTAAATCGTTCAAGCCAATCCCTCCGATCTTCCCCAAAGGAATCAATGAAGAGCCACATGAGAGCATCCTCATCAAGAATATTGATTTAAGAAGTGTACTTGAGGAACTTGACAACATGATCCACTATTGAAGAAGGATCTCCATTGAATTTTGGGATATTTTTCATAAAATTTGTATCCCACCGATTTTGATATTAAGGGATTTCCTTGACATACAAAGCAAGGAATATCTTATGAAAATTTCAAGGAGCCATTGTCTCGAGTCTTGCATAACATACAAAACAGGGGTCACCACAGAGAATTTGAGATGCCTTGAGAGATGCTTGCTCCACCCTACAAGCATTGACTTTGAGGTTCAATGAAGAACAATAGCTTCGTTCTTCTAATGGAGTTGCCAAATAAAGGATTTGTAATGTCATATGGGGATAAGGCACACACTTTCTGTCCCGGCAACAACGCCAAAATGTTGCCGCAAAATCTAGCAGGCCTTAGAGACATCCTTGCATGATAGATGATCATGACAAAATACTCCAAGTGACAGCTTCCCTGCAATAGCTTGAGTCTAGAATTTTGGCCCCCCAATAGCAAAACTTCAACCCCAGCTTCAGAATTTCGAACCTGCAGTAAACACAAATTTTCAGCCCCAACAACTACCCAGAAAACTTCGCACGTGTGAGAGAAAGATAGCCCAAAAACTCAATTTAGGGTTCCCTAGCAAACTTCGCCCTTCTGCAGCTTCTTCACTCTCCTTTTCTGCTTCTTTTTCTTGAAGATCAAACTTGTTTAGTGAGTGAGTGAAATAGGTTGAATGCCTCTCCTTATATAGCCAATCTGTTGAGTCGAATTGCCCTCATGTAGGCCGACTTATTTGGGACAAACCCGACTTGGTGTGGAGGTGACAAATTTCCTTTTTGACTCAAAAATAATTATTTTTACATGATACAAAATCCCAAGAAGGGTTTAAAAAAAATGACAATGACTCTAATGACTCAAGACAATACCTAGAAGCCTTCAATGGAGGCTTTGACCTAGAAAACATTGACCCAAGCATGTAACCCATGCATTATTAAGTCATTTTCTTTAATAATAGCTTTTATTTTTGACAAGTACAATTATGAAGATCGAAGCTAGTTACATTCTTCAACACTCCCTCTTAACTAGGGAGGTATTCATAATTACATATATATACAAGTACATGGAAGGTTTCAAAATGACATGAACTAGGAAGAGTTCTAGCACACTCAGTGTTGCAAACCAGAGTGTGGGTCTAAGATGGACTCAAGCTTTCAGCCAGTCTAGGTACCATTAGGCTTACTTACTAACCCTCAACCCAGCAATCTAGGTGTGTATCCAAGGTCAAAGCTCCAAGACCAACACTAGCCTCCCTCTTCGCAACTAAGTCACATGGTTCGGGTTCGAGTTCGAATTTGGCAATGATTTGGTTCGGTTCAAGTTCGAATTTTTTGATGAGGTTCACCATTAGGTTAGTCTATATCTATGTTGCATTGCTTGTGGGGATGGGGAAACGGGGGGTATGGGGGGATGAGTTTCTGGGATGGCTAGAGTGTTACCCAAAATTTTCAAGGGATGGTAGGTGCAACAAATAGTTTTTATATTTATTAAAAAATTAAAATTAAAATAAAATTTAGTAATTCAACATAAACATGAATGATAAATTAAAATATAAAAATTAGAACTAAAACTAATTTTGAAATTCAAATTACAAAATAAAATAATAAAGTCTAATACTATCTAATCATCAATGTGCACCACAAAAACAAATATGATCATCATTGCCCATTGTCAAGAACTTAAGAAGTACTATTAGTTTGCTACAATCTACAATCTACTATTGTCTACATAGTCATTCTATGATGCATGATGAATCATTTCAAAATTTAAGTAGCAACTAAACTTTAAAGACTAACAGTAAAATTTAATAAAATTATAAACAGGAACAAGTCATTAAAATTTAATTATAAATCCCAAATTAAGAGTCTAGAAATTAAGAACCTTGCAGGACTTGTCATCAATGTAATGTATCTCGTAATCATTCTAAATCACTATTATTTACAAAGCAAAAAGAGTATTACCATCTCATTTATTTACCTTGTAACGTTAAGCATTAAAGATGACTTAGCCATTGTAACAAATGTTATGTACAAACGTAATAATGCCATGAAGTGAAATAAATTATATATAATAAATGATGTTTATGTTAATGTATCAAGTGAATTAATTGATTGGTTCCTAAAATGAATAATGGAACTTGCTATGTATATAGATAACACCACTAGTAATTTAGTAGCTTTCAACTGAACCACGACCCAATTGTCGAACCCAATCCGAAGCAACACCTTGAAGTGCTTTTCCTGTTAGAAGCACTCCCTGCCCAATATGAATCTATGTAACCTGCCAACCTCACTCCATCTCCCCGCCTATAGTCCAGACCATAATCAACAGTCCCCTACACGTAGCAAAGAATATGCTTTGCAGCTACCCAATGCACCCTCATGGGGTCAACCATGAACTGGCTAAGTGTGTTCACTGCAAAGCATATATCTGGCCTATACAATGTGGGATCCACCAAACTAGAATCCGAAGCATGAAGCTTCTTCTAGTTGGTGAACATAAGTGTAGACATGGGTCTACATTTTGCCATGTGAAATCTGCTCAACACATCCACAACATATTTCCCCTGCCCTAGAAAGATATGCCCCTCCTCCTACCACACCTCAAGCCCCAAAAAGTAATGCATCCACCCAATGTCCTTCATCTCGAACTCCATAGCAAGATCCTCCTTGCAACAACTAATTAGTCTCTCTGCCCCAGTAATGAACAAGTCATCAACATATAGCACAAGAATGAGTGGATCATCCCCTACAACAATGTAGTATAGGTTCGGATCTGCATCACTCTTCGTCAAACCCATCTGTTGCAAGTAAGTATCAATCCTCGAATACCAAGCTCTCGGAGCTTGCTTGAGTCCGTAGAGTGCTTACCTCAACTGACATACATGGGTCTCCTGCCCAAGTACCTCAAAGCCTTGTGGTTGTTCAACATACACCTCCTCCTCTATAACTCCGTTCAAAAATGCGGTCTTCACATCCATCTGATGGCTTTTCCAACCCATTTTTGCAGCAATAGAAATAAGGGACCGAATAGAAGTGTACCGAGCTACGGGAGCGAAGGTCTCACATAGTCAACTCCCTCTATCTGTGAGAACCCTCTAGCCACAAACCTTGCCTTGAACTTCTCAATGCTGCCATCCACAACATGCTTGATCTTATAGAGCCACTTGGAAATCACAACTGACTTGCCCTCAGGCCTAGGCACTACCTCCCAGACATTGTTCTTAATGATAGAGGCATACTCCTCCACCATAGCCTCTCTCCATACCTCCTGGCTAGCAACCTCCTCATAGCTAGTAGGCTCAGAGTCAACAATGCTAGTAGCCTTGGCTACATAACTGCAAATTTGCTCAGGTGGCACACTCTCCCTGTTCACCCTCTTCGAAGGACCAATGGACTCTGCTTCCTTCAAGGTGTCTTGAAGCCACTTGGGCCTCCTCTTCCCTGAAGAAGCTTGCCCATAGGGAACCTCAACCTCTGCCCCCCAGTCTAGTGAACCTAAAGGTCTGCCAACTAACCCTGGTGTGCTTGTACCAACACCTATCCTCGAAGAACCTGTGCCTGTGTCAGCTGAAGTGCCATGTGAACTTTGTACTAGTGGATTCCCTAAAGAAGTGCTCAGTGAACTCGCCACTGGTGCCCCAGATGTCACTGACACTGAAGTACCTCCTATACCAGTCGATTCAGAACCCTAAGGTCCTACTCCATGTACCTGACCTCTCTGCTAAGGAGAAGTCTGTGACTCTCTCTCATCATACTCTCGTGATCTCCGATAGGTTCTCTCCTCCTCGAACTTCACATCCCTCCTAATCACCACTCTCTGTTTAGAAGGAATGACGATAGGCCTTCAAAGTCTCGCTGTAACCCATAAAGATACCATTCTCTGCCTTGGGTTCTAGCTTTGTCCTCTGCTCCTTGGGGATATAAGAATATGTGAGACATCCAAAGATACAAAGATGTTCCACATGAGGCTTCTCTCCAGTGAAGGCCTCCTTCGGAGTCGTATTCCCCAATACTCTGTGAGGACTCCTGTTCTGAAGATAAACAACAGTATTGTAGGCCTCAGCCCACAAAAACAGAGGCAACCCCTGATCATGAATTATCGCTCTAGCAGCCCCAACAATAGCTTTGTTCTTCCTTTCAAACACCCCATTCTGATGGGGTTTGTAAGGAACCGTGAACTCTCTCCTCATGCCCTCCTATGCACAAAAGTCAAAAAACCCACCATCGGTGTACTCATCACCGTTGTCTGACCTCAAGACCTAAATCTTCCTGCCTGTTTGCTTTTCCACAAGAGCTTTGAACTCTTTAAAGCGACTAATGACCTCACCCTTGGCCTTTAGGAAATATATCCACGTCCTCCTAGAGTAGTCATCAATGAATATAACATAATACTCATGAGTCATAACCACCCAAGGACACATGAGACATACGACCACTAACATCAGTATGAATCAAGTATAGTATACCTGTAGATCTCTTGTTGCTCGTTGGAAATGGTAACTTGGTGTACTTGCCCAAAGCACACCCTCTGCAAACCTCATAATGCTCGACACTGAAATCAGGAACTCCTGTAGATATCACCCTCTAAACTCTCAAAGCTCCATGATGCATATGCGCCATCCTCTGGTGCCATAACTCGAACAAGTCTCTACTGCTGGTGCTACTAGTGTGAGTGCTACTAGATGTGCGACTCACCAATGCTCCTAGTAACTAAAAACTGAACCTGTATAGTTTCCCAAAGCGTACTCCAATCACATTGGCCGAAGTGATGGAAGCTCCCTTGGGATGCATCAATACCTGCCCTCCTGAAAAAGTGACGTCAAACCCCTTCTCCTCCATAGCAGACACTGAAATCAAGTTCTTCTTCATCCCCGGAACATACAAAACATCCATGACTTTCAAAGGAGGCAAAGACTCCCTCTCAATGGTCACAGTCCCCACACCAACAG
Source organism: Pinus albicaulis (assembly GCA_034641835.2). Taxonomy (NCBI): domain Eukaryota; kingdom Viridiplantae; phylum Streptophyta; class Pinopsida; order Pinales; family Pinaceae; genus Pinus; species Pinus albicaulis. Next base: position 788,045,431 of record CM076571.1, read on the forward strand.
CTCTCATAGTGCGGTCATCTCCTAATACAATCTCAATACCAAGTGCCCTCTTTGCAAGCTTTGAAAATAACTCTTATGCACCTGTTATATGGCGGGAAGCCCCGCTGTCTATGTACCACACATCGGATGATGTACTCCTACTAGATGTAGAAGTAATAAATGCAAAGTCCCTGTCAAACTATGAAGCAAACTGCTCCACCTCTACTAAAGCTGCAGTACACTTCTTCCCCTTGTTTTTCCTATCACGACACGTAGCAGCATAGTGTCCTATCTTCTGACATGCCCAACATTTGACTTTGGACATATCTGTATCTTTCTTCTTCTTCTTCTCCTTTCCCTTAGCCCCATCTGATGAGGCCCCTTTCTTGGCCTTCCCTTTGTTCTTCCCCCTAGCTGTCAAGGCTACATCCTCCGCATATGATATCTTCACCCCACCACTACCAGTCTTCCGTATCTCATGCTGCACACAATCATCCTAGAATCTGTCCCAATTGGGAAGATTCTCCCTAGAGGTAACAGTATCTCCAAAGACCTCCCAAGACTTAGGAAGTCCCGCTATGGCTATCCTGACTAACTCTATGGGTGCAACTATCTCACCAATAGCAGTCAAACCATCACATACCTGTTTGACCCTGCCAAGATAATGAACTACACTTTTAGCCTTTGTCATCTTGATGTTCTTCAATTGTTCTTTGAGTACCATCTTCCTTCTCTCATTGGTACTCTGATAGAAAGTGGTTAGAGTTGTCCACATCTGATATGCATATGTGTTTCCTCTCACCTGAGGAACCATATTATCCTTCAGTCTGTCCATCCAAATCCTTTTTGTCGTTGCATTTAGCAAGTTCATCTGCAGCAGTAGGAGCCTCTTGCCACACTATGTCTCAAATTGTTGCCTCCTCAAACACTGTCTAAATTCTGTCCTTCCAAACGGCATAGTTGGATATTCCATCCAGTCTGTCCTCTATCCTTAAGAACATGGCCATGACTGCTATCCAAAATTTACAAAATTAAGAAAATGGAGAAATGAACTTTTCAACATACCTTGATGTCCCAAAAGTTCATTCTATGTGAAATTTCACTTTGTTGTCCCAAAAGTTCAGTCTGTGTGAAATTTCACCTTGATGTCCCAAAATGTCAGTTTGTTGTCCAAACTGATTTTGCTGTCCGAAAATTCAATTTGTTGTCCAAACCACTGTTTGTTGTCCCAAACAACTGTGTGTTGTTCAAACTGCAATTTTCAGCTTGTAGCTCTGATTCCATGTTGAAAATTGAAATTTGATGACTAAAAAGTTTCCTGCAATCCCAATCCGGTTTTAATTTCACTTATCACTCCCATTTAGTTAAATGCCCTTTCCCATAAACTTACATTCAACATATAGAATTCTAGAAATGAAATTTTCAGATTAAAACACATGGGACGTCAACACATGCTAAAAATAAATATGGACATAAGTAGACCAACAACACAAAAAAATACACAGATTTTTGGTCAACTTAGATCCAGGCAAAACCCCTTCAATCTTCTTCGGGGAAAACCTACTAGAGAGCTCTTCAAATTTATTTATCTTTCAAGTTCAAGAAAAATACATTTGCAGACAAAACAAAATAGCAAAATACAACTTATCTCTTCAGCCCAAAACTCCTTGAAAACCGTGCCCACTTTGCCTCAATTTCCGTGCCCACTTGAAGCTGAAACTGTACTTTACAAACGTGGACTGTACTATGCGTATTATGTACGGCTTGTACGGATTTCCATACTATTGTACAAACTGTACGGATTGTTTTCCAAAAAAACGATATTTTTTTTGGCTCAAAAACTGCTCTCGAACTCTGTGCAACTCACAGCATTAAATTTTCTTCATATTGTACCTTATGTTGTCTTCTATGCCTTGATTTACGTGCCCAACTTTGCCCAAAAATCACTCCTTCAGCTTGCTACAACAAATTTCTCTTTCAGAACTTTTCTCTATCTTTCAGCCTCCTTTCTCCAATCTGCTCATGAAGAATGAATAAATGCAGTCTCTCTTTTCTTCTCCCCCTTTTGTTTACCTAAATGACTTTTGGGCAACCCTAATATCTAATGGCTCAAATTCATTTAGATCAAGGGATGAGAATGAATGTGCATTTAATTCTCTCTTTCTATTTTTTAACTCGCCCATTAAATAAAGTGCCCATATTGTACTTTATGTCTAAAGTCACTTTTCAGTTTATAATTTAACAATGACTTTACCACTTAGTCTCTTTCACTTTATAATTTAATATTGACTTTACCACTTATAAAGTCACTTTCACTTTATAAAGTCACACTTAAAAAGAATTACTTTGGACACTTTTCCCTAGGTAGAGACTAACCCACGAGAAACCACTTGTCCAAGGTACATTAAAAATCAACAAGCAAGTTCATTGAAGCAAGAGCACCATACTACGGGAGCAACATATCTATGAAGAACTATCATCTATGAAGAAAATACGATGAAGCAGCATGTTAAGAAGCAGCGTGATAGGGGGAGCACTTAGACACCCCATTTGCCATTGATGTCAGAGGGGGAGAAATTGTTTGAAGGGGGAGACTGTTGGTCAAAGTTGTCATTGATGTCAATATGGCATTGTTGGAGATGGAAAACATTCTTGTGATTCATGCCTTAAACCCTTTCATGATGTTGACCTAACTACACGACAAAACTCTATGTACATTTACCCTTTGATGGTGCCCTAGATTGTTGATGTATGACCTAAATTCCCATAATACTCTAGACCTTAACCCTAACACATTGATGCAAGTCCTAATACTTATGATGCCCTTAATATACATGAATGGAAGCCTATGTGTATGGAACCCTAATCCTATGAAGAAGACCTTCACATACATGAAAGAAGCCCTTGCCTTAATGAAACCCAAGATAAAGTGTCCTTGCTCTTGATAAAGAAGCCTTAATTCTTTATTCCTTGACTCATGGCCTAATCCTAAGAGGTCCATTAATGTCAAGCCTTGAAGGAGCCTTTACCTTGAATGCCAAAAACATAATGATAAATTCTAAAGGCTGCCATGGAAAAATAATGATGACTGTTCACAAAAAAAAAAATTATGAATTGAAAATGACTTCATTTGAAGGAAGAAATGGCATAGTCTTGTACACGACAATTTCCCCTTTCCAACAAGCTATCACACACCCTCTAACTCCTCTTAGATTGGGAGAAAATAATTTTCTTAAGTTAAAATAATATATTTTATCCCAGCCGAGTTGAGCCAACTTGTGTAGGCTTGACATGTCGTCCAAGAGACGTGTCTCTTCGTCAAAACCAGTATAAATATGACATCAAACATCTCATTCTAGCCATCAAATTTTGGTGAAAAAACACAGCAGTTACAGGAGGTCGAGGAGAAGAAAAGGATTACTGTTTGGGCAACTTCTTAAGGGGAATCTCAAGAGAACTTGGATTATATTGCTGAAGCTTATTGCAGCCCTGTGGAGCCTCCATTCAAGCTCAGATCTGTGTTGTAGCCTTCAATTAAGGCTTGGATCAGTTGTCATCGATACCCTCGGACCTGTGTCAAGGGCTATGTACAAAAGCTCGGAACGCTAGTGAAACAATCATCTTTTTGCAGCTCAAATCAGGTTAACAATTCACCTAAAGAAGTAGGGACAGTGGACAGCTACATATCTCAGACCTGTTGCCTTGAAGGTCTGTCTACAACAATGTGGAAAAAGTCGAAGTCGGGATTAAATCGGGAAGAGTCCAAAAGTTGAAAAACTCGATAAAGTCGGGAGTTTTTTGAAAAAGTCGGCAAAACTAAAAAATACAAAAAATTCATTTTTGGATAAAATCCCAACTTTTTAGAAAAAATCCCGATTTTTTCAAAAAAAAAAATTTAAAATTTATTAAAGAAACTACCTCACCCATGATTTTTTGGAAAAAGTCGGCAAAAAGTCGGGACTTCCAGGATAAAATCGCAACTTTCTCAGGGATAAATCATAACAAAGTCGGCAAAAATTCAGCCGATAAAGTCGACTCAGGGAAAAATTCGGGATTTTTTCAAAAAGTCAGGACTTTTTGCCGACTTTTTCCACACTGACTCTACAAGGTAGAGATTATACCTCAGACCTGAGGTTGAGCAGTGACCCAGACCTCAGATTATATATGCTACAAACAGTCTCATACTGGAGCTCGGTGCTTGGAATTAGTGGAGGGACAGTCTCTTATAAAGCTCGGATTATATAGATATATTACTGTGGAGAACTGTCACCTCCTTCAGGCTCGGATCTGATATTACTGTGGAAATATTAGTTGTGGTTAGAAGCTCGGACAACAAATAGTACACAGAACTGTGGAGGACAGTCATCTCTTCCAGGAGTCTTGTTAAGCTCGGATCTTACCTTAGCACTTCAGGACAGAAAAGCAGTCTTATCATAACAGCAAACCAGTGAAAGAATTACACTACACCTCAGCCTATATAGCCACCTGTGGAGCTCATTTCAAGCTCGAATTACAAACTGCGGTGTGTGGACAGTCACAAGATCCAGAAATTGCAGTCTAAAAATATAATCTCGGACCTGTGACAAATTGGAGGTTCAGAAATGCACCTCGGATCTGTGATAGTAGTGCTACAACAAACCTGTGAATTTTGTCGCAGCAGTCACCCTTAGAGCGGATCTAGAAGCAGTCATTGAGAAAAACCTTCTTAAGCATTGCTTGGAGCATTTTGGTGAAGCATTGATTGAAGACTTGTTGGAGCTTTCATTGAAGAACTATTGGAGAACTATTGAAGCATTCCTTGAAGCCTTGTTGAAACCTTTTCTTGGACAAAACTTGGGCTACTGAAGCGGCCTTATTAAAGATTTGCTGAAGCAGACCTAAAACCTTTGTTGGAGTAACCTTACAAGACTTATTTGGAGACTAATTGTATTAGTCCATTGGAGCAACCTTTGAAGAGCATTTTACCATCTTGGTGCAGACTTCTTGGTGGAAGTTTTGATATACATCTTGAAGAGGATTTGGACTAATCTTGAGATATCCTTGAGCACACCTTGAGGCATTATCGAAGAAATCTAATGACACTTATAGAAGTTGATCTTGGAAGGATTAATGAAGATCATGATGCGCTGAAGTCATCATGAGGTGACCTTGGAGAATTTTTGTTTGGATACCATGAAGAGTTGTGGAGACACCTTCATGTGAAAACAAAGTTGCCATTGATGAGCTAAGTGTCTTGGAGATCGTTTGAGGGTAGTGCTGAAGGTGAAGAGATTGACAGGCATCGTTGAAGAAAATATTGGGACCCTTGAAGAACTACTGAACTTATCTTGAACATTTGAAGCATAGGGTTGAAGCCCTAGAGAATAGGAGTCCTCAAGAAGACCAGGTTGGAGCCTGTACTAAAGAAAGGGTTGGAGCCTCAAAGTGACAAAGTTGGAGCCTTGGAAGATAGGGTTAGAGCCTCGTGAAGTTCAAGTCGGTGCTTGGAAAAATACGGGTTGGAGCCAGGGAGATTGAAGATTGGTGTCTTCATCTAGGGTTGGAGCCCTAAGGATTATTGTATTTGATTCATTGTAAAGAGGATTGGAGTCCTCGTCATTTTTTATTAATAAAATTATTATCCTATCATTGTTCATTTTGTTTTCTAATTATAAGTGATCTTAACTGGTAAAAATAACAATTGAAAAGAAATATTGATTCACCCCCCTCTCAGTGCTTTCCAATAGGGCTCGACAACCCACGTTTCCTAAGTTGCAATCTAAAATTGATAAAATTGGCCAAAATTGATATTTCCCTTAGCCACATTGCTAAGCGGGAATATCACAAGATTCCTCTTCTCTTGTCTAGCATTTTCCTCTACTCCGATTCTCTAGGGATATTAGTCAACATTGCCCAATTTTGATCAAACAGCCTAATCCAAGCCTTATAATATTGTAGAAAAAGCTTAACATGCCTGATCAATGATTTTGACTTGAATGAAGGGTACATTTTTGCTAAGGCCATGACAAAGGAGTTCAACAATCAACAACACCAACACTGGGGTACATATAGGGCTTGGTGCTTTTGATTAAATGTCAATCACATCCCCTCATACATGATATAATCCAATGAAATGCCACAATCCAATTGATCCTGAAAATTGTTAATTTTGTTGAATTTTAAATGGGATATGGAATTCTATTTTCTCTATATTCAGTCTGATGTGGTTGGAACCACTCTCAAACATCTTGAGTCATTTCATGGTAATGTCTAAAATTTAAGTAAAAGGATGGAAATGAAAGATAAAGGAGAATGTCACTTTTACTTTAATAATTTAACATTACCATTAGGGAGCATCTAGGAAGCGTCTAGGGAGCATCAATGAGAACCTTGGGAGTATTCAGAAAGTGTAGTGCCTCACATAACAGTTCAGAATTTCCAAAAAAAAAAAAAAAACCACCGAAACCGTCCACCTTCTCTCGGATCTGCTCGTGATCTGCAGTGGATACACGCCTAAACCTCCACGGATCTACACCCGATCCTTTCTGGATCCACGGATCCGGCACCCGGAAGCGCGGATCGAGCCCCCGCGGATCCGATTGTCCAGGAATCACCAAAAAAAGGTGGAATCGAGGATCTGAAAATCGGATCCGTGGTTTTGCCGAAGGATCAATGGTGAATCCGTATGGGATGCGATTCCGCCTTCGGATGCTTGGGGGGACGGATCCTACAACACTAGTAAGGACAATAGACCTCTTCAAATGGAGTGGAGAGGTTGAGGACAGTTGAATGATGAGACCAGGAGGGACCTCTGGAGGAGGAAACTGTGCTTCACGTGTAAAGAGCCTTGGGCACCTAGGAATAAATGTTCTAAGGGAAAGACCCACTACATTGAGGTGTTTTCCGACAATGAGCCTGAGGAGGAGGGTGAGAAGGAGCAGAAAAGAGGGGGTGGAGGAGCACCATGAGACAAGCGAGGAGCCACATCTTCAAGGTGACAAAGGGGGCATCTTTACGTTGCTTACAGGGATTCCCAAATATCATACATTTTGGATCAGAGACACTATTACGATTAGAGGGTGACTGTTTTGGTTGATGGTGGGGCCACCCACAACTTTATAGATGCATAGCTGGTAGACTGACGGGGGTTAGATGCACATCCTTTTTATGTCTTTTCAGTTCTAATACCAGGGAACCAAACCATGGAGTGTACCAAGATGATCCCTAAGATGAATTTAACGATGGGAAACTACACAGTCATTGATGACTTCTTTGTTGTGAACATGTTGAACATCAATGTGGTGTTGGGAATTCAATGGCTACATTCTATTGGGTGCTATACTACAAATTACCGGGTGATGGAGATGGAGTGACAGACATGCACTCCTACCCACCTAAGACAGTGACAACCAATAGGATGGAGGCAAATCTACGACGAGGGAATATCGCTTGGGAAGTAGAGTGCAGAATCACAAAGACGAGGAAAGACAATCAAGCACAGCAGTACCATTCAAACGTTCTAGCCATTTAGCAGAGTCATTAGGCAGTTTTTGGAGGCATCCCTCTAGGTCATCCACCAGACAGGGGATATGAGCATATCATTGAGATAGAGGAGGTGGTCCAAGTGGTCATCAACACCCCTTACCAACATCCCAAGGCATATCAGGATGAGCTGAGAGGAGCCAATTATTTTTCCAAAATAGACCTGCGCTCTGGGTATCTTAAGATACGGGAGAGAGAGTAGGATATAAAGAAGACCGCTTTCAGGTGCTACTATGGGCATTATGAGTTCTTGGTTATGCTTTTCGGGCTAACCAATGCACCAAGAACCTTTTAGTGTTGTATGAACCACGTGTTCCACAGGTAGTTGCGCAAGTTCGTGTTTGGCTTTGACGACATCTTGGTTTACATCAGAACGTGGGAGGTCTTCACAAGTGCTCATCTCATATCCTCCTGCCATAGGTTTGACCACATATTGTCTGACCCTGGTAATGTATATCTTCCTAAAATGCCTTGGACGAAGATTTTTGATTCCTCGGAGACATTTTTCAGGACCAAATGTACAAGCTCTGTGGTTTGACGCACCTCCCCAACTACTGCAAGTTGATCCCAAATTTCCTGAATTCTGGTGAGAAAAGAATCTTTCACTGCTCGGAAGGGTTCTAATATAGCTGAGCATCCACATCTCCTTGGCAGTATTCTTTCCAGATATATGTGAAACTATATGGTCCCTGACTCATCCAAGATCATTTGCTTTGCCTTTTCCATCTCTTTCCCATATTCCTTCAGTTGATTTGCATCATTCGGTACTACCACAACATGGCAATCAGTTGGTCCTAGATAGTCTGAAGTTTAAAGAGGAAGGGATCAATTTCCTCACCCTTCTGCATTTGGAACAATCGCATCTGATTCTCCAAAATCATTTTCCTCTGGACGGAGCCACCCTGATACATCGTGTCTAAAGATGTCCACAATTTATTTGTCGTGTTCTTTCCGGCAATATGAGGCACCACAAGATTGTTGGGCCTCAAATATGCCCAATTTTCCACTATATATAACTGCCATTCATAACCTAAATCCCGACACCTTTACACTCATTTCACATCATAATTCCATCACTTGTCGCCAATTCATGACTTACGCCTCGTGGTTTATTATCATTAGTTTTCTTAGATTTTCTATGATTAGAGATTATTTAGTCATGATTTGCTAATGACCGTTTTTCTAAGTTCATTTCTCGCAGGGTTCCATTGTCGAAATTATTCACAAGCCAGTTAAACTAGTTACTGCAAGTAGAGTACGAAAATGTCCAATTTCGAGTTTCGACATCCTGACATGCTTCCGGGGAAAACCGAGGGAGTTTATTGACCAAAATAATGTTTTAATACCTTCCCATGCATTGGATTGTATCCAGGTCGCACATGTGAGTCCCTAGGAGCTCATTAACAAATCTGCTCAAAATGTGTGCAGTTTCCAAATTGCCAAGTTTGACCTCGATCTGTGTGCATCTCGAGGTGAATCTGGCAAATCTAAGCAAATGGGTTTGTTAACAATATCACCAATTATTTATATCCAAAACGGTCTCTCCAGATTCGAATTAGTCTAAAAGTTATACACGGGTCTTGGAGGCAGGTTCGTAAAAAATGGTTGTTTTTCCAGAATTCTAAAACCTTGCAAAAAGAGCCAGATAACCAACTTTGGGCATCATTTCCGAGTATCTGGATTTGAATGAGACAAATCTAGGAGAGGTTTTTGTTGTAAATTAACAAATTAGACTCCCTCCAAACCGTTTTCCAAAATTCTCCATGGTTAGGGAGATATGCCAATCTCTTTGAGGTCAGTTTGTTAAAATTGTTCAATTTTCCAGAATTGAGGAAAATGACTATTTCGCCTTGTAAATCTTATAAATGGCTCAGCGATGGTTTGTATTGTAAGATTGGGAAGTTTTGGAAGGAGGAAGACAATGTGTGAACATGATACAAATGGTTGAAGGAATGTATATACGTGAACTTATGATTTGAATCTTAATACAATTTGACTTTGCCATGAGTTCTTTGTAAATGTCATGGTTTTGCTTAATCTTTAGGCATTGATTTAGTTTAGATTTGCTCCGAGAGTAACAGGGGCCTACCATCTCCTGGAAATAAGTTCTGTAAAACATCATAGGATAGCTCTAGGCGTAGGGATTTTGTTTCAAAGCATTTGCTAACTAAATCTCATAATTACGATTTTGTACTCGAGATTGTAATTTATTTTCTTGAAATTAAATAGATACTTCATCTCCAACTCGTTGCAGACCAAACTAAATTGTGTTGATTAATGATGCCATTGCATAAATGAACCCTTTGTTACAAGCTTATGAATCTGAAGTGTTTAAACATGATTTTCAATTGGATAAACAAAAAGATCAACCTGTTCTCAAATCTAAATTAAAATATCATCAATTCCATTTAATGGATTTTTTCTATAACTTGGCAGTAAAGTATTTGAAAACAATGCAATGAGACCATTAAATCATTGTTTGGAGTAGTAGTTTAGTTTTGAAATTCATTGTAATTGTAATTAGTTATTGGTAGAACCATTAGTGAATGTGCTTATGTTTGAATGATTTCTTGAGTTTGATTAAATTAATCAAAGGATAAAATAGTTTCGTATTTTGCAGTCTTTTAAATTCGAAAGCATGTCAATTAGAAACTTGGTTTACTTAGTTTCTTTTGAAGAAATCGCAGAGTGGTGAAAGAGTTTAGTTTGAATGATTATTTGATTTTGTAAATTTATGTAGATGTTCTATGCTTGATGCAACTTTACTTTTATCAACAGCAATCACATGAATTTACAAGTAAAATGTAGATAGAACATACCAGTGATCCTTTAGAAGACAAGTCAGAAACAGATAAAGGTGATGGTGCGTTATGGCGGTCAACAGGATGCTTCAACCAACAAAGACTTCACAGTCAGCCAACCCAGCATGTGTCACAACAGTCCTCAAAACAGTCACACGGTCAACTTAGAAGTCAACCTTAGAAAAGTCAACGCTGCCCAAAAAAGTCAACGCAGGGCAGCAGCACTAAAAGTCAATGCAGCTCAACTTTTGGTCAACCTTTGACCTCGATTTCTATGCCAAAGAGTAGGACCTCCTTAGATCGAAGTCTCCTCCAAAATTCAGCTTAATCGGACCATGTGTTGACCAAAGTCAACGCTGGTCAAACTTCCCCAGAAACCCTAACCGTGGATTTCTGGCTGCAGTGAATTTTGTCCTTCTTGCTGCAGTAAACTTCGTCCTTCTTGTTGCGGTAAACTTCGTCCTTCTTTCCCACGTGTGAGATGAAGCTACTCCTTAGATGCTCATATAAGAGGAGATGTGCGTTGATATGATTGAAAAATGTTCCAACGTTGACCCTATAAATACCAATCATGAGAGGTGTGTGACACATCTGCTAGGGGTAAAAACCTTAAGGCCGACCTGCACTTAAATTTATTATAAATAATAAATTCAAAATAAATGTTCTGCTCATCAGATTAAAATCAATATTAGATCGATTTTACACCTCTCTGAAAGAGGAATCCAATACAAATATTGGAATCTTCATCTGAGCATCACAAGATGGAGTTTGGACCTAGTTGTCTAGATTTAACACTCCCTCTCAACTAGGGAGAACTCCATCCACCAGTGCAATCAAACATCGTGCGTCATCCAGCCGTAACTTGCTTTGCTGGCCTCTTTATTTCAAAACAAAAGTGGGTCAGTCACAAAGACATCATTCCCGGCTGACAGATTCAACCTAGAGGTCAAAACATCTATCGGACTCACAAAGAGTCTCCAACCAACCTGAAGTTGGTTTATCTGACCCGAAGTCAGGTGGAGGTTCGAGACCTCACTAGACTTGATCCTAGATCAAGTGGTTGGACCATGCCATCCTAGATAGAGAGTATGGCAATCTCTGATGCGTCTATCAGTCTTTGCTACTAGTCTCTAGCTTTTCCCACCTCATTGGCCAAATGAGAGGTACTTCCCATGAGCCCTGAACTCAATGGGTAGGATGCATACGGGGCACAGATAATGAGAGGTGAACCAACTCAATAATCACAATGGTGGGGTCCAAGCACACCAACAAGGTTTGGCAAGCCTAGCCTTGTGGTTGCTCATAGCTTCGAGAAGCTGTCCCTAAAGCCCCCCTGAGCTCCTCGAGCTCATCGTCCAACAGGACCCACATCATAGGGTCGTTCCACGATACCAAGTCTCTCACGGAAGGTTAGGAACTTGACCTTCCCCAGGGGCTTAGTGAGAATATCCGCGACCTGCTCATCAGTTCCTATATGATCGAGCCTTACGGCGCCTCGCTGTACCATATCCCGGATAAAGTGGTAACTGATATCAATATGCTTGGATCGGTCGTGGAACACAGGATTCTCAGTCATACGAATCCCACTCTGATTATCACAGAGTATCACAGTGGTATCTAGCACATGTCCAAACAGCTCACTAAAGAGCTTCCGCAACCAAACTGCTTTACAACAGGCCATACTAGCAGCAATGTATTCGGCCTCCGCGGTGCTCAAAGCCACCGACTTCTGCTTCCTGCTCATCCATGAGATCGAAGCAAAACCAAGATTGAAGCAGCATCCCGATGTGCTCTTACGATCCACCACACTGCCAGCCCAATCGGCATCAGTATATCCACGGAGTGTCACACTCTCGGCAGTGTATCTCATCCCATGGTTTATCGTGCCCCGAAGATATCTCAGAAGATTCTTGGCACCAACCCAGTGAAAGTGATGAGGCTCAACCATTTGTTGACTCAAAGTGTTCACTGCAAAACATATATCTGGACGGGTGTTCACTAAGAACATCAGAGCTCCTACGAGTTGACGATACTCAGTAGGATTGGCCAATACGGGCCCAGCAGCGCTGCCACTCAACTTCTTGAAGTTGAGTTCCATTGGTGTTGACACGGTCTTGCAGCCCACTATACCAAATCTCTCCAGAAGTTTCACAATGTATTTTCCTTGAGAAAGGAAAATCTCTCCAGGTCTCTGCCAGACCTCTAGGCCTAGGAAGTAGTGCATCAGTCCTAGGTCCTTCATCTCGAACTCAGCAGCGAGCTCCCTCTTACATTGATGAATGAGAGGGTCAGCACCTGTCAGGAAGAGGTTGTCCACATACAACACTAGAATGAGAGGCTTCCCCTGCACAACCTTGAAGTAAAGGTTCGGATCAGCATTACTTCGAGTGAAGCCCAGCTTCATCAAGTAACTATCCATCCTCTCGTACCAAGCTCTGGGTGCTTGCTTTAACCCATAGAGGGCTTTCTTCAACTTGCAGACATGAGTGTCTTGATCTTGAACTTCAAATCCCAGAGGTTGTTCTACATACACCTCTTCCTTTATTGCACCATGCAGAAAGCGGTCTTGACATCCCTCTGATGAAGACTCCATCCTTGCGTAGCAGCAAGGGCTATGATAGCCATGATGGTCTCTTTCTTAGTGAAGGAGATGGATCGATTGGGTCCATTGGTCCTTCAACATCAGGCATTGTCTCATCCTGCGGTTCTTCTTGATTTCCAGGCCTTGCTTCATGATTTTCCTCAGATCTCGGAAGATCTACTACTTTCTTCAGGGAAGCATCTTCGTCAAAAGTGAAATCATGGCATATCTCTACTTCCCTTTGACCAGGTACATAGACTCTATAGGCCTTAGAAGTTTCGCTGTAGCCCACAAATATTCCTTTCTTCCCAGAAGCATCCAATTTACTTCTCTTTTCTTTTGACACATGAAAATAAACAGGAGATCCAAAAACTCTAAAATGTGAGACGTCAGGTTTCTTACCAGTGAAAACCTCTTCGGGAGTTTTGGAGTCTAGAGTGGAATGAGGGCATCGGTTTTGAATGTATACAGTAGTATTCGCAGCTTCTCCCCACAGAAACTTTGGTAGACCCTGGTCACATAGCATGGCATGGGCAACTTCCACAATGGTCCTGTTCTTTCATTCAGCAATGCCATTCTGCTCAGGAGTATAGGCAGTAGTGGTCTCCCTCTTAATGCTAGCTTCTTTGCAAAAGTCCTTGAACTCATTTGACTCATATTCAGTGCCATTGTCGGTCCTCAAAATCTTGATCTTCTTCACTGTCATATTTTCCACCAAGGCTTTGAAGGTATGGAACCACATGAAAGCCTCATCCTTCTTCTTCAAGAAGTATAACCAGGTTTTGCGGGAGAAGTCATCAGTGAATGTCATATAGTAAGAACATCCTCCCAAGGATGTTACCGGTAGCATACCAAATAAATCAAAATGGACCAGTTGCAAAATATCAGATGTCTTTGTGACACTTGAGGGGAAAGGTCCCCTTGTATGCTTTCCTTCGGCACAACCCTTACATACACCTTCATGATTATTGCCAAATTCAGGCATCCCTGTCACCACCTTCCTTGCTTCAGGAAGGGCCTTGTAATGAAGGTGTCCAAACCTCCGGTGCCATAGTTCAGTTTGTTGGATAGTATCACATGTCATAGCTCCCAGTGGACTTCTTTCAACCTGGTAGAGTGTTCCAACTCTAAAACCAATCACGATAGCTTCCTTGAGATTCTTCTTCTACATGCGCACCTTTCCATCAGTGAATGCCGCATTGAAACCTTTGTCTTCCATGGCTGATATAGACACAAGGTTCTTCTTCAATTTTGGTACATAGAGTACATCCTGCAAATGTAGGACTTGTCCTTGAGAGAAGTGGAGGGTCACAGTCCCTGTCCCTTTCACGGGATATGTGGCATTATCTCCAAGGATAATTTCCAGATTAGTATCCTTCTCAACCACGTTAGAGAGTGCTTCCTTGAACCCAGTGATGTGTCTTGAGCCAGACATCCATAGTGTCGGGCGGGGATGCAGCAGAGAAGGCAGATATAGGAATGTATTCATTTCTTTTATCAACAACATTTGACTCCTCATACCCGGAGTTTCTAGATCTTTTGAAAGGTTGATCGTTTTCGCCAGAGGGAGCCTTCCTCTTTCCTTTGGACCTGTTGTTTCTTTGATTTCCATTCCTCTGGTTGTTGTTGTTGTCATCACTATCGGGAGAATCCTTCTTGAAAGGACATTCTTTGGCCTATGACAAGTGAAACACTTGCCCTTCTTTTCTTGGGTCCTTGCTCTTCCTTTGTTCTTTGAACCACCAGAGTTCTTCTTTCTAGAATGAGCAGCGTAGGCAGCATTTCTGTCATTTTCGTATTCCTTCATTCTTGTCTCTTCTTGCATGCATCTTGATAGTAGCTCGTCAAAGTTAGGAATTGTATTGTTATTGAGAATGGTAGTGTTGAATACTTGCCATTCATATGGGAGCCCTCCAAGTGCGGTGAGTACCATCTCACGATCGGCTATTGTCTCCCCAATAGCCAACAGATTGTTCCTGATCTCGGTCAATTTCAGAAAGTATGTTTGGATAGACTCATCCCTGCCTTTCTTCAGATTCTTCAATTGATTCTTGAAGAATAGCACTTGGTTTGCATTGTTTACTTTGAACATTTGTATCAGCTTATCATACATCTCCTTGGATGTGCCTAGCTCAGATATGTAGGCAACCAGACTTTTATGTATGGATTCCCTGATCATTAGCTTTTCTTTGATCTCCCCCTTCTTATACTTGGTTTTAGCAGCAGCAGTAGCAGTGGATGGAGGTTCTTGTATCTTACCCAGTACATAGTCCATGAGATCATGGTCTTCTAATTTGAGATCTAATATCATCTTTCAAGCATGGAAGTCATCCCTTCCAGTCAGCTTGTCATCCTCCTTGAAGCCATAACTTGTGGAACCCATTTTTCTCTTTTGGTGATTGCTATAAGTTAGGGCTTGTCTTCACCTCAGCTCCGATTCCATGTAAATTTATGTAGATGTTCTATGCTTGATGCAACTGTACTTTTATCAACAGCAATCACATGAATTTACAAGTAAAATGCAGATAGAACATACCAGTGATCCTTTAGAAGACAAGTCAGAAACAGATAAAGGTGATGGTGTGTTACGGCGATCAACAGGACGCTTCAACCAACAAAGACTTCACGGTCAGCCGACCCAGCATGTGTCACAATAGTCCTCAAAACAGTCACACGGTCAACTTAGAAGTCAACCTCAAAAAAGTCAACGTTGCCTAGAAAAGTCAACGCAGTGCAGCAGCACTAAAAGTCAACGCAACTCAACTTCTGGTCAACCTTTTACCTCGATTTCTATGCCAAAGAGTACGGCCTCCTTAGATCGAAGTCTCCTCCAAAATTCAGCTTAATCGGACCATGCGTTGACCAAAGTCAATGCTGGTCAAACTTCCCCAAAAACCCTAACCGCGGATTTCTGGCTGTAGTGAATTTCGTCCTTCTTGCTGCGGTAAACTTTGTCCTTCTTTCCCACGTGTGAGATGAAGCTGCTCCTTAGATGCTCGTATAAGAGGAGGAGATGTGTGTTGAGATGATTGAAAAATGCTCCAACGTTGACCCTATAAATACCAATTATGAGAGGTGTGTGACACATCTGCTGGGGGTAAAAACCTTAAGGCCGACCTGCACTTAAATTTATTATAAATAATAAATTCAAAATAAATGTTCTGCTCATCAGATTAAAATCAATTTTAGATTGATTTTACACCTCTCTAAAAGAGGAATCCAATACAAATATTGGAATCTTCATCTGAGCATCACAAGATGGAGTTTGGACCTAGTTGTCCAAATTTAACAGATTTGTTTTATGCATTCCAAGAACTAGATTAGTTGAAGTCTTGTTTGTTCATTGCCTTATTTTAGGATCATTTGAATGAGAGTGAATTTTATTGGGATTAAGAATTAACATAAGTTTGGTATCATTTTAAATTAATCTTGATTGATTTAAGATTCTTGTATTTAGATTTAATAGATCTTAGTATTTAGATTGAGATTTCCATTTAGATTAAAATCATTTAAATAGTAATCTGCATTGCTTGGATTGTGATTAATATTGCTCAGATATAGATTAGAGTTATTTTTATTTAAATTTAATTTAAGATTGATTCAATTTGGTTGATTTAATTCAAGGCAGAGAGAGATGAGTGCTAGTTTACTTAATTGATAGAAGAGTATGTACTTAATGATCATTAACAAGGAAAATTATATACTCTGACCCTAAGCTGAGCCAAAAACACAGTACAACTCGTGTTTACGACTCTTGGATTGACAATTAAATATTAAGAGGCTTAATCGCTAATTAAAACTCTCAACAGTGATCTTTGACTCCATCCATGATCAAGTGCTTTTCCCGCGCCCGATTCTCATTGAATTTCTTCAGGGGATCTACATCGGTAGGGCACAACTAGGACTCTTTCAGCATGGTCCTTGATGCCGTACTCATCCAGGACTATTAGGATCATGGCCCTCTAGATAACAAAGTTGGACATGTCTTCCAACCTGTCCTGATCTCTCAGTCCATGAGAATCCATCTAGAATCCATCTCTGCTCAAATCTGTCGGAACAAATACTCTTCTCCCTCTTTCCGCTGCAATACTCAACAGAAAATTGGATCTGGGTTTCTTGGCGATTAGAAACCCTCTATAGTAGTTGCTCCCTCTGACAACTGATTTCCCTCTCGGAAATCCTCCGCCATAAACAATTGAATTAGTTCTCTACGATCACCCTCCTAATCGAATCTCAAATCTGTTTGGTGCATATCTGCTAAGCAATTGTTCTCCTCCCACTCTTGTCACCTTTGTTAGGCATTGCTCTACAACGACAAAACTTTGCCACACTAGCAACCTCAGAAGATCAGAAGCTCTGCACCCAGACTTCAGCAAATCTGCACATCAACCTCAAAACCCAAGTTGCGTCCCTCTGGATGGACTCTGCGTGAGCAGACTAGCTCTGTGCAATGACTGCATAGCGCAGGCTAGTCCTGCATCACTCTGGAAGGCTCTGATCTGCCTCTGCGTCAGCTTGGCTGGGTTGCGTCTCTCTTGGTGTTGCGCTACCCTTTGTCTGCATCTGTTGCTTCAGCTGCCCTCACTGCAGCAATCTTCTTCAGCCGCTCTGCTGGTGGATCAGCTTGATTTGCAATGCTCTGATACCATATGAAAGTTTCATAACAGAAACCCTACTGCAATATATAGATCTACTTCACCTACTTGTTTAATTAACTTAACAAGTTATTTTACTGAATTATTCAGAAAAACATTAAAGTAGACACTAACTACAGTCTACACATCTACAGATCATTCACTAAACAATACACACATGTGACAAGATTACACACGATTTTTCGGACAAATGTCCACAGAAAAAACCCAATGCGGGAAAATTGGTGCAACAGCGCTAGAGGGTTTTATTATTATGCAAAATATGAATACAACATTCTGGGCACCAGAAATGGTTGGCCCTACAGAGAAATTACATGGTAGTTTCTACCTTTCACTCGGAGACAGAAGATATGGTTGTATCACACCCTCAAACGAGATTTACAGATCACGAGCCCCTTCTGGCCCACTGGAACCCTCAACATTGCCTCTGCAGCCTCTGCGCTAGCCCTCACTGGCCAGCATCCCCACTGCGTCACCCTCACTGGTGGTGCGCTTCCTAGGCTGGGGCTGCGTCACCCTGGCTGGTGCTACGTTGGTTGGGTTTGCATCACCCTCATTGGGCTTACGTAGTCCTCTGCGTGGTGCTGGTTGAACTGCGTCCTCCTGGCTGGTACTTTGCTAACTAGTACTCACTGCGTCTCTGTTGTTGTATTCTCGGCCTTGGATCAGATCATCCCTTGCCAATCTTTGCCCCTCACTGCATTGCAAACTTGCTTCGAATTCCTCAGCAAACCCCGCCCCAAAAATTCAACTTAGCTTCAGTGCTCTGCCAATGTGTGTGTGTCTCCAACTAACCCCAAGCCTTTCTCTTATACTTTTCTCATTGGAAAACCAACGGTCATGATCTAATCTCTAATCGACGGCTCAGATTAAAAGATTGCTTGATCCACGTCACTTAGAACATTTGATCAGATTTTTTTAATTAATTCACTTTAATTTTTCTAATTTCCTAAGTTAGACTTAGGGTCCTCATTAAAAAATCAATTATTAGAATAACTTCAACACCAAATGAAATTTCTCCAAACACTTTCTGAGTTTTGGAGGTCTCGTGTGTCTTAGCCCCTCCACAAAATTTCAGGGCTAAAGCACACCCGATGCTTCCTCAAAATCTCAACAATACATGTTGACAAGATGAAATGAACATAATATGACCTCATGAAGAATTTGAGGTGGTTGACAATGATGGTTCCTATGATGAAAGAACCATGTAAAGAAGATCCTAAGAAAGAAATATGTGAAGGTGGTGAAAGAAGAGTTCGTAAGAAGATGTATCTATAGTCACGTGAGATAGGATAAGTGATCAGCATTTGATAAGTAGAAGGATTAGCTATGACATCTCCATGGAGAAGGTATGAAGACCTTAATATGTATGCTGGAAAAAGGAGAACCTTGGTACTGTATGTCTTGGAAATGGATTCATACTGTATGCGAAAGGATGTTGATGTTGCAAGAAGAAAATGTCATGACAAAGGGACATCATAAAGAGGTAACTTTGATTTAATGTTCATTTTAATTTTTCAAAATATCTGGTTGGGTTGATAACAAGGCTACCAAAAGAGGATTATAGAAGTTAATCTAAAGATTGGATGGAAGATCCTAGAAGAATCATGACTTGGAAGAGGTAGATGTAAGAAGAATAGTGAAATGTGGGCTAGAAGATCACTTTCCGATGAAGAAAAAGATGACATGACTATTGGTTCAACACAATGTTTTGTTGAAAAGAAGTGATGGAGAAGATGGTCGATGCCCTACAAAGAAGAAGGCTCCATGATGAAGAAGTTGAAGTTCATGACATGATGTCGAAGGGAGGAGTCGTACAAGCAACTGATAGCACTATCATCTTCACCGAAGAGAGTTATTGTTGGTAACAAGTCTCTTGTTAAGAGGGAGCTTAGGTATATACCTTGATAAGAATTATTAGACCCTCCCTAGTTGAGAGGAAGAGATAGACACATCATTCTTGTCTTCATGTTATGAAGAAAGAATGGAAGATTGAGTAAGCAATTGAGACTGATTTCGATACTCTTTGAGGATGAGGTAGGGCATCCAATAGGTAAGAGTAGTCGAAGAAGAAATTCCATGAAGATGTGTTAATCCAAGATGGAAATGGTCCTAGAAGGACATACCTTGTGAACATCCGGATGGGGTATGTGCCTTAAGAGACAATGATGATGGTGTCTATAAGTCATTGTCTTGCAAACATTGTGCTCTAATCTTGTGGAGAGATAGAGTTGTTAGTCAGGGCCTTGCTATGTAACAATGTTGGTTGATATGATAAGATGCACCGATATAAGTTGAATAAACAACTTATGAGATGGCTTACCAATCCAACTCTTCTTATTAGAATTCTTCAGTGCGAAAATGTCCATGTACCTTGTATGTATTATGAATACCTCCCTAGTTAAGAGGGAGTGATGAAATGTAACTAGGTTCGGTCTTTGTAATGTCTTATATAATCATGATTTTATGTATTTGTTATTAAAGAGAAAAGAAATTTATTATTGTCATTCTTGATGCATGGGTTTCATGCTCAAGGTTATTTTATTTATAGTTCAAGCACCAATTGAGTGCTTCTAGGAATTTGTCTTGAAGTCATGAAGTCAAAAGAGTCATTGTAATATGTTAAAGACCCTTTGGAGCATATTGTATCTAGTCAAGAGAATTTATTTGAGCCAAAGTCACCCTCCAAGACAAGTTGGCCTGCAAATGACAAGTCAACCTCCAAGAGATGACAAGTCGACCTATTAGGGCTCCCTTGAAAGCCTATATATAACATGGAAGTCAACCACATTTGAGGATATCCTATCAGCTCACAAGAAGTTCGATCAAGGAGAAAAGAAGTGACCAAGAAGGAGCAAAGAAGAGGAGAATCCAAGGAGGAGAAAAGTTGAAGTTGAGAAGATTGTTTTTGGGCCTATATCTCTCACACATGTGAACTACAACTAGGGTTTTTGAAGTGATAAATTGCAGACCTCAAAAGGAGCCGAAATCTAGCATCAAAAGGATCATACCTGCAAGCCGAATTTTTAAGGAGAGAAGTCCAAGCAAAGCGAAGGAGAGAAGTACCTTAATTCTGTGGAATTTTCAAAAAGGAAAATATTTCTGCAATACTTAGTTTATTTCTCCTACTTATGAGATAAGTTATTTACAGATGCTTCAGTAAATTCTGAAATAAACATATTTGCAGATCTTCACTATCATCAAGAGCATAAGAACAGAAGGATAAATTACACAAGTAGCACAATTGAAACAACCATATGAACACAGTTATTTTTGGACAATTGTCCCCAGAAAAACCCAATGTGGGAAAATCGGTGCAGCAGATGAGGGTTTTGTATTTATCTTCAGAAATGGAAAGTAAATTTACAAGACTCTGATGAGAAGATAAAATTAGCAAACACCTGGCTGAATTTTCTGGAACCTCCAGAAAAATTTCAGACCCTCGGGGTGACCTCCTTCACCATTTGCATCATCCAGCGTGGGAGCTCTGCATAGTTTCTCCCTGGACTACGTGATTCTGCGTGGAGGGGGTCTTGCTGCTGATCAGCTCACCCTTCCCTTCATCCTCATGACTCCTGCTTCCCGATAACTGACTCCTCCCTCCTCCTTCTACTTCCGCAACC
The DNA here is from genome assembly GCA_034641835.2 of Pinus albicaulis. Lineage (NCBI taxonomy): Eukaryota > Viridiplantae > Streptophyta > Pinopsida > Pinales > Pinaceae > Pinus > Pinus albicaulis. Next base: position 788,066,591 of record CM076571.1, read on the forward strand.
CTGCCTCTACAATCTCACCCACTGAAATCGAATTCTCTTGCTTCAGAATCGATTTCCTTCGGGTAGTGAGAGTGTCCCCCAGCTTACTTTCCAAATGGCCCTCAAGTCTCTTCTTATAGTCTTCTCGTTGATGAATCAACGGCCAAGATTATATCGTTAATCAGAGGCTCAGATTAAAAGATGACTTCATCTTCGTTTTCTTGAAGATTCACACTCTGCTCTATTAATACCCTTTAATTATTTAATTTCCCTAAGTTTAAACTTAGGGTCTGCATTAAAATAATTAATTATTTTAATAAAGTCATATCCGAGTGGAATTTCCACAAACGATTTCTGGGTTCTCTGGATAACTGATGTCCAAGCCTCTCTACAAAAAATGAGACTTAGAACACTTCCCGATGCTATATAAATCAACACTCCCTCTTAGCAAGGAAAGTGTTTGAGCAAGATACCAATGTACTTCTCTGACTCTATAATATTTGTTGCATTGATGTTGTCCTAGTTGCTGTCCCTCATCTTTGCGTTGTTGCTTCCTGTACTAGTTGCCTCGTGACACTGCCTCTGCCACTGCAGCATCCGTACTATAGCTCCCTCTTCCTCTGAAGACCACCCTTTCCTCTAATGGAAAGGATTCTCGACCATCCTCATCTTCTCTCTGAAGTAAGTGAATTTGATCTTACTTAGAGACTTTGTGAGGATATCTGCCACCTGTTCTCCTGTAGGAGTGTATCGCAAATGTACTGCTCCCCTCTAGACATAGTCCCTGATGAAGTGGCACCGAATGTCAATGTGTTTCGACCGGTCATGAAACACAAGATTTTCAGAGAGCTTAATGCAGCTTTGATTATTGCACATAATCCCGGTCGGTTCCATCTGCTTCTTGAGTAGGTTCAAGAGTAACTTGCGGAGCCATATGGCCTCACATGAAGTTGTACTTGTTGCCATGTACTCTGCCTTAGCTAAGCTCAATGCTACGGACTTTTGTTTCCTGTTGCACCAGGAGGTCATTCCTGATCCGAGACTGAAACAGTACCCACTGGTACTTTTCCGATCTACTGTGCTTCCAGCCCAGTCTGCATCTGTGAACCCACTCAATTGGACCTCGTTACCCTTGGTGTACTTCAACTCGTACTCAACTGTCCCTCTCAGGTATCTGAGAACATGCTTGGTTGTTTCCCAGTGAGCCCTCCTTGGTTCCACCATGAATTAACTAAGGGTATTCATTGCATAACAGATGTCTGGTCTAGTATTGACCAGATACTTCAATGATTCGATGAGCTGTCTTTACAAGGTGGGATCAGCCTCATCATCCTCCAATGTGTCTATCTTCTTCTAGTTAGTAATCATTGGTGTGGCCATGGGTCTACAGTCTTCCATCTGAAATCCCTTTAGGATTTTTGTTGTGTATTCTTCCTTGTCCTAGGAATATTTCCCCTTTCTGCCGCCAGACTTTTAATCCAAGAAAATAGTGCATTTGCCCCAGGTCCTTCATGTAGAATTATGTTGCCAGATTCTCCTTGCAGTCTTTGATGAGCTTGGATGGTCCGGTCAAAAATAGGTCATCCACATAAAGTACAAGAATAAGCGGCTCATCCCCTACTCTCAAGTAGTAGAGGTTGGGGTCTGCGTCACTCTTGACGAACCCCATCTTCTGCAAATAGCTATCAATCCATCCATACCATGCCCTAGGGGCTTGTTTTAAACCATAAAAGGCTTTCTTAAGCCTGCAAACATGAGTCTTATGCTCATGTGTCTCGAAGCCCTCTGGCTGTTCTATGTACACTTCCTCCTCTATCACCCCGTTCAAGAACGCTGTCTTGACATCCATCTGATGAATCTCCCATCCCATTTGCGCAGCCAAGAAGATGATGGATCTGATAGAAGTGTAACGAGCCACTGGGGCGAAGGTTTCTTCATAATCAATGCCTTCCTTCTGTGCATACCCCTTAGCTACAAATCTTGCCTTGAACTTCTCTATGCTGCCATCTGCAGCATACTTGATCTTGTAGATCCATCTGGATCCTACAAATGATCTGTCCTGTGTTCTAGGGACTACTTCCCATACATCATTCGTCATGATGGAGCCATACTCCTCCACCATGGCATCCACCCATACTTGATGCTGAGTTGCTTCCCGAAAGGTGGATAGTTCACCAAACTGAGCTACCAGTGCCTGATATTTGTCTGGTTGCTTCCTTATCCTCTTTCCTTCTCTAGGGGCTCCAACAAATTCTTCTGCATCCTTAAGAATTTTTTGAAGTTCTCTGCTCGGTCTCCCATCAGTGGTGGGTGGTCTTACCTGCTCTTCTTCCTGTTCTTCTTCGGAGGAGCTCTCCTCGGAATCACTGTGCCTTGGAGAGGCACTTGACCTATCCTCTGTAGTTCGTTGAGGTTGTACTAGTGGATCCTCCTCAATCTGCATTTTTGTGGCCATTTCTCGAGATTTCTCGAAGGCTCTCTCCTCCAAGAATTTCACATCCCTTCTTACCACGATTTTCCTACTCTCTAGAGTATAGATGCGATATGCCTTCATATTCTTGCTATAGCCCATTAGGAAACCCCTTTCTGCAGTTTGATCCAGCTTCTTTCTCTTTTCATCTGGAACATGGCAGTACACCATGCTGCCAAATATCCTGATGTGGCTCACTTCTGGCTTGTTGCCTATGAACACACTCTCGAGAGTTACCTTCCTCAAAGCTCTATGAGGAACTCTGTTCTGAATATATAATGTTGTATTTCAGGCCTCTGCCCATAAGAATTTGGGCATATCTTGGTCGTACAACATTGCCCTTGCAACTTCAATTATGGTTTGATTCTTCCGTTCTGCAACTCCATTTTGCTTTGGATTGTATGGAGTTGTCCATTCTCTCTTGATGCCTTCCTTTGCACAGAAATTTGTGAAGTCTTTATCGATATATTCTCCACCGTTATCTGACTACAACTTCTTGATCTTCTTCCCTGTAGAGTTCTCCACCAATGCTTTCAAATCTTTGAATCGATCAAAGACTTCATCTTTGGTTTAAAAAAAATAGATCCAAGTTTTTCTGGAACGATCATCAATGAAGGTGGCAAAATACTTTGCACCACTGAGAGCAGTTGTGGACATTGGACCGAAAATGTCACAGTGTATTAACTCTAATACACCTTTGGTTTTGCTGCTGCTTCTTGGAAATGTTTCCTTAGCATACATCCCTAGTACGCATCCCCTGCAAACTTCGTCTTTCTTCGTGCTGAGTTCAGGGCCCCGATGACAGTATTTTTGAGAATCCCCAAGGCTCCATGATGTAGATGCCCCATCCTTTTGTGCCATAATTCATTCAGATCTCTGTCGTCTATACTGCCAATCAGGGCCACTACAGATTCAAGCTGGAGCTTATACAGCTTGTGACTCCTTACTCAAATTTGTGCCTTTTTGCTCCAGTAGGATGTTTGACATACACCTTATCTTTAATAAAGTATACGCCATAGCCCTTGTTCTGAAGTTAAGATATTTAGAGTAAATTCATCCCCAACCCTAGTACATGCAGAACATTTGTGGCTCGAATCTTGTTGCCATCTTCTGTCTGAAATGTTATGGTACCTCTGCCAATGGGGGTACACTTTGCCTTGTTTCCCATAGTTATCTGGAAATTCATTTTTTCTTCTTGGTAGCTCGAAAAACATTCTCGAATCCCCGTCATATGAGCAGATGCTCCACTATCAATATACCAAACACCTGGAGGAGTTGTGCTCAACACACAAGCAAGATCCTCCTCTAGTCTGGATGCCAGCACTTCGATGTCGTGTTCTCTCCGCATTTCTGCGTGCTCTGGAGGACTACGTGAGTCCCTTTGACTGCGTGAACCCTTCCGACTGATGGATCTTTGGTCCATGGCAAATCCTCCCTTTCTGTTTTTAGCCCTTCGCTCCGATACCATGTGAAATTTTCAAGAAGGAAAATATTTCTGCAATACTTGGTTTATTTCTCCTACTTATGAGATAAGTTATTTACAGATGCTTCAGTAAATCCTGAAATAAACACTTTTGCAGATCTTCACTATCATCAAGAGCATAAGAACAGAAGGATAAATTACACAAGTAGCACAATAGAAACAACCATATGAACACATTTATTTTTGGACAATTGTCCCTGGAAAAACCCAATGTGGGAAAACTGGTGCAGCAAATGAGGGTTTTGTATTTATCTTCAGAAATGGAAAGTACATTTACAAGAGTCCGATGAGAAGATAAAATTAGCAAACACCTGGATGAATTTTCTGGAACCTCCAGACAAATTTCAAACCCTCGAGGTGACCTCCTTCACCCTCAGCGTCATCCAACGTGGGAGCTCTGCACAGTTTCTCCTTGGACTATATGATTTTGCGTGAAGGGGGTCTTGCTGTTGATCAGCTCACCCTTCCCTTCATCCTTCTGACTCCTACTTCCCGGTAACTGACTCCTCCCTCCTCCTTCTGCTTCTGCAACCCTGCCTCTACAATCTCACCCACTGAAATCGAATTCTCTTGCTTCAAAATCGATTTCCTTTGGGTACTGAGAGTCTCCCCGACTTACTTTCCAAATGGCCCTCAAGTCTCTTCTTATAGTCTTCTCGCTGATGAATCAACGACCAAGATTATACCGTTAATCAAAAGCTCAGATTAAAAGATGACTTGATCTTCGTTTTCTAGAAGATTCACACTCTGCTCTATTAATACCCTTTAATTATTTAATTTCCCTAAGTTTAAACTTAGGGTCTGCATTAAAATAATTAATTATTTTAAAAAAGTCATATCCGAGTGGAATTTCCACAAACGATTTATGGGTTCTCTGGATAACTGATGTTCAAGCCTCTCTACGAAAAATGAGACTTAGAACACTTCCCGATGCTATAGAAATCAACAAATTCTTCCCTTATTTCTCACACGTGCAAAACTATAGAAGATTGCAGGCAGCCGAAAATTGCAGTCCTAAAGCAGCAAGCCGAATTTTTGAAGAAAGATCAAAATCTGAAGTATTGGAGCAAGTTTGGCTGGCGTTGACTTTTTGGAAGAGAAGCTCATCAAAGAAGAGGTTGACTTGGTCTTAGAGGGGTCTTTGTCAAGGGTCATAGGTCTTGGAATTCGTCATTTGAAGGTTCTATAGGAAAAGAAGAATTCTTGTGGGTTTTCCTCTCAAGAGCAGAGGTTTTGGCCCTAGCTTATAGCCTACAATTTGTGTCTTCTTGTCTCATTGATCTTCATTGTTCAGTAGTTGTTTGATGATAAAGAACACTATAATAATCAAATGAAAAAGAAGCAAATAACAAGTACATCAATTTAAGTAAAAGAACATGACAAACAGTTATCAAAGTAAGAGAAATCACGTAATTTAGTTGCCCCTAGATTTCTCAACATTTCCAAGTGCCAAAGGTGGTGATCGGCTTCTATCAATAAAGTGGGTTGAGTTATTCAAATTAAGAAGAAAGAATCGGGTTGCATCTCCAGACATATTTGTGCAAAGAAAACATATTGTCTAAGAGTACAATCATTACTTTCATTAAAGGAGCCCAACTAATATTTTAATCTCCAAAAAGGAAGGTCGAGTTCTTTATAACACCAGCACTTAATCTCCAAGACCAAGTGGTTTAAGGGAGCCATTTCTGAAGGTTTTCTTCAAGGAGAAATAAGTTGAATTCTTTGCATTTAAAGGGGTTGAAATTCATTGTCTTCGGGACTGATATATGCATTCCAACATTTAATTTTCAGATCTGAAGTAATAAAGGAGCATGCAATTGTGAATTTTTCAGAAGTTGGCATTGATATTTATTGGTTTCTGTGAAAATTCCGAAATCCAGAATCCTACTGCAGCAATTGATAATATTTCTTCTATTTGTTAAATTAATTAAACAAATTATTTGCAGTTTCCTACGGCAAATATCGAAATATATACACTGCATCCTTCACAAAACAAATACTGCAGAAAAATAAATGCTGAAAAATTAGAGAAATTCTAGCACACATATAAAGATATTGACACAATTACTTTTGGACAATTGTCCTCGGAAAAACTCAATGCGGGAAAATCGGTGCAGCAGATGAGGGTTTCTTTATTAATCTTCAGCAGTAATTCAAGTACAAGAATTCGAATAGCAAAACAAAGGATAAATACTGAGAGAAATTTAGTGACAAATTTCTCACTCTTCACAACAACTCTCTGAACCCCAGGATGGAGCCTCTGCCCATATGCTAGTGTCTCTACGCCACCCTCTGCGCAGTGCACCAGTGAACTGCGTCCCCTCTCACGTTGTCTCTTCTTGAATTCCTCCTGCACTTCCTGGACCACAGCTGATACCCTCTCTCTCTCACCTGCAACTCACCCTCTAGCTCTATCTTCTCTGCTGAACTTCAGTGACTAAGAAAATCGATCTGCACGGGCCACTGAGTAACTACACTGGTGTGTTCTCCATCTACCCATCGACTTCTTCTTATAATCTTCTATTGGAGTACCAACGGCCAAGATTAAAACATAATCGATGGCCCAAACTATTTCCATGTCGATCCGTGTGAGTTTCTAGAACATGCACACCATGACTTAATTAATTATGATTAACTAATCATATTTCCTAAGTTTATACTTAAGAAATATTAAAAATTGATTAATAAATGTAATTAAGTCATCTCTAGGTGGAATTTCCATAAACGATTTCTGCGTATTGGAGAATACATATATTCTAACCTCTCCACCAAATCTCGTGGCTAGAACACATTCAATGCTACAAAAACTAACACTTCCTCTTAGCGAGGAAAGTGTTCTATTGCTGCAACTGATGCCACAAAACACTGTCTTTGCACCATCTCCTGGCACGTTGCTGATGTCTGGCTATCCCCAGCATCTACTGCGCAACTCTGACATGCGTTGCATCTCTGTTGCTGCTAACCCTGTTGTACTGCTGCCAACTACTACATCTGCACTGCAACTCCCTCTCATCTGTGGTTGCTGCAATTGAGAATCCATCTGTTTCTGCGACTGAAATGGGTTCTCCACCATAACGATCTATTCCCTAAACTGGATGAACTTATCTCTCCCTAGAGCTTTCGTGAGTATGTCTGCTACCTGATTTCCTGTGGGAACATACGACAGTTGGATTGCCCTGTGCTTTACACAGTCTCTGATGAAATGACATCTGATATCAACGTGCTTTGACCTATCATGAAAAACTAGATTCTCAGAGAGTTTTATGCAACTCTAATTATATCACGGTAAACATTGGTCGCTCCCATATTCTTCCTGAAAAAACTCACAAGCAGCTTCCTAAGCCATTTAGCACCGCATGTAGCTGTGTTGGCTGCCATATATTCAGCTTCTGTTGAGCTCAGTGCTACTGATTTTTGCTTCCTGCTCCACCAAGAGACCATGCCTGATCCAACACTGAAGCAGTACCCGGAGGTACTTTTCCTATCCACTAAACTACCTGCCCAATCTACATCTGTGAATCTGCACAATCTGACGTCATCTCCTCGAGTATATTTCAACCCATATCCGACTGTTCCATGCACATATCTAAGAATGTGCCTAGTTGTTTCCCAATGTACCCTTTTCGATTCCACCATGAATTGACTAAGGGTATTGATAGTAAAACAAATGTTTGCCCTACTGTTGACCAGATACATGAGCGACAATGAGTTGTCTATACATTGTGGGGTCGACTTCCTTGTCCCCTGATGCATCTATCTTCTTCCAATTGGTGATCATGGGCATTGCCATGGGTCGACAATCCTGCATTTTGGATATCTTCATAATATTTGAAGAATATCTCCCTTGCCCAAGGAAGATCTCCCCATTCTTCTTCCATACTTCCAATCCTAGAAAATAGTGCATCAACCCCATATACTTCATGTTGAATTCTGCTTCAAGGTTCCTTTTGCAGTCCTTTATGAGCCCTGATGGTCCTGTCAAAAACAAGTCATCCACATACAAAACCAAAATGAGAGGCTCATTCTCCACCATCAAATAGTAGAGATTGGGATTTTCATCACTCTTGATGAATCCCAACTGATCCAAATAAATGTCAATCCGACCATACCATGCCCTAGGTGCCTACTTGAGCCCGTATAAGGCTTTCTTCAACCTGCATACATGAGTGCTCTTCTCATGAGTTTTGAAGCCTTTAGACTGCTCTATATACACCTCTTCTTCTATCACCCCATTCAAGAATATTGTCTTGAGATCCATCTGGTGAATCTGCTAGGGATATAATGCATCTGATAGAGGTATATCTGGCAACTGGGGCGAACGTCTCCTCATAATCTATCCCTTCCTTCTGTGCATACCCTTTTGCCACGAATCTAGCCTTGTACTTCTCTACACTGCCATCTGTAGTGTACTTGATCTTGTAGATCCATCTGGAACCTACGACTGATCTGTCTTCTAGTCTAGGCACTACCTCGCAAACATCATTTGTCATGATAAAACTGTATTCTTCAACCATGGCATCCACCCACACCTGATGTTGTTCAACTTCCTGAAAGTTGGAGGGTTTTGCAACCTGAGATACCAAAGCTTGATATCTGTCAGGATGCCTGCGTTGTCTCTTTTCTGTCCTAGGAGCTCCAACAAACTCCTCTGTGTCCCTCAGGGTTTGACGCATTTCCCTACTAGCTCTTCCACTAGTGGTGGGAGGTTCCATAAATTCCTCCTATTCCTGCTTCTCCGTCTGCTGAGAACTCCTTGGATCTCCTACCCCTGAGGAGATATGGTACTGGTCACTGTACTCGATCCCTGTGACTGTCCTCCTACTTGTCCCACTTGTTGTCCCTGTTGTTGGACTAAAGAAACTTCTGCTAATTGATCACCTGCAAGCATCTCTCGAGATCTTTTGAAAGCTCCGTCTTCCATGAACTTTACATCTCACCTTACTAGAATCTTCTTGTTAGGAATGTAGATCCTGTATGCCTTTGAGGTCTCGCTATACCCTACGAGGAACCCTTCTCTGTAGTCTGATCCAATTTACTGTGTTTTTCATCTAGTATATGGCAGTAAGCCACACTCTGGAATATCCTCAAATGAATCACTTCATGCTTCTTTCCTGTGAAGACCCCCTTTGGCATTTTCTTCCCCAATGCTCTATGAGGTGTTCTGTTTTGAATGTACACAGTTGTGTTGCATGCCTCTACCCATAAAAATCTAGGCAAATCCTGGTCATACAACATAGCCTTTGCAGCCCCAATTATTGTTCTATTCTTTCGCTCTAGTACTCCATTCTGTTGAGCATTATATGGAGTTGTCCATTCTCTTTTGATGTCCCATGAAGTCTTTATTTGTGTATTCACCACCATTATTTGAACGTAACACCTTGATCTTTTTCCCTATCGCATTCTCTACGAGAGCCTTGAACTCTCTAAACCGATCAAAGAACTCATCTTTGGTCTTTAAGAAATAGATCCAAGTTTTCCTAGAATGATCATCAATAAAGGTGAAGAAATATTTTCCACCACTAAGAGCTCTAGTGGATATAGGTCCGCAAATATCTGAGTGTATCAATTCCAGCACACCATTTTCCCTGCTGTCACTTATAGGAAATTTTGCGTTTGTGTACTTCCCAAGTACGCATCCTCTACACACATCATCATGCTCTGTGCTGAGAACTAGAACTCCAGTTGCAGTTTCTCTGAGCATCCTAAGTGCTCCATGATGTAAATGTCTCATCCTCCTGTGCCATAGCTTGTTCAGCTCCTTCCCACCACTATTGTCATTGCCTATCAATTCCATTGGAGAATTGATCTGCAACCTGTATAACCTGTTGCTTTGAGCTCCAATCTATCTCACCTTCTTCGAGCTAGAGTGTTTGACATACACTTTCTTCCCTGCGAAGTGTACATCGTACCCTTTGTCCTGTAACTGTGACACTGAAATTAGGTTCATACCCAATGTTGGCACATGTAGTACATTGGTAGCGCTGGTGTTGGTTCATGTTTCCCTCTGAAATTCTATGGTGCCTCTCCCTACTAAAGTACAATTAGTTATTTTTCCCATAGTGATCTGGAAGTCCATTTGCTCCTCCTGATAGCTAGAGAAATATTCTCTAACTCCTGTCATATGAGTTGAAGCTCCACTATCAATATACCAGGCACAAGATGATGTCGAAACTGATAAGCACGTAAATTCATCCTGCAACCTGGAAGATAATTTTGAGGCTTCTTCACTGTATCCATGATTTTCTGTGCTATTTCTCCTTTCCTTCCCAACATTGATTTTGCTGCTGCAAAATACTACGTCCAAGCTGGAAATCTGCTCTGCAAAAGAAATATTGTAACTCCCTTTGCCTCTAACAATCTTCGATCTGGAAGTTCTAATTTCTATATCGACTCTCTTAGAGAAATAAATTTTTCCTCAAAAATTGACCCCCTGACCAAATGGATTGCGTAGCCTCTGGGGTTTCAAGCAGTTGCTTATGCAGTGCTTCGAAGCTCCTTCTTCCTGCCTGCAATTGAGTTTTTGGAATTCTATCTGCGCTTTGATACCATGTGAAAATTCTGAAATTCGGAATCCTACTGCAGTAGCTAATAATATTTCTTCTATTTGTTAAATTAATTAAACAAATTATTTGAAGTCTCCTATGGAAAATATCGAAACATATACATTGTAGCCTTCACAAAACAAATACTACGAAAAAATAAATGCTGGAAAATTAGAGAAATTCTAGCACATACATAAGGATATTGACACTGATTTTTGGACAATTGCCCCGGAAAAACCCAATGCGGGAAAACCAGTGTAGCAGATGAGGGTTTCTTTATTAATCTTCAGCAATAATTCAAGTACAAGAATTCGAACAACAAAACAAAGGAGAAATACCGATAGAAATTTAGTGGCAAATTTCTCACTCTTCACGGCAACTCTCTGACCCCTAGATGTGTTGAAATTTGGTACCGGAGGACAGGTGGTTCCCTAAGGCTTTGATCTTTGGCCTAGGGAAAAGTGTCCAAAAGAATCTAATTTTTCTCCTAAAGTGACTTTATAATTTTTATAAAGTCAAATCTAATTTAAAAGTGACTTTAAGTGATAAAGTTACTAAAATCTAATTTTAAAGTGACTTTAATAAAGTCAATGTAAAATTAGAAAGGAAAAGTGACTTTGGAAATAAATGACTAAGTGGGTCTTTATTAAAGTGGGGTGAATTAAAAAATAGAAAGTGAAATTTAAATGAGCATTTAATCTCAGCCCTAGATCTCAATCTATTTCAGCCATTGGATTTAGGGATTCCCCAAAAGTCACTTAGGGTTAGGTTAAAGGAGGAAAAGGTCATTCATTCTTTCATGAGCAGATTGAGAGAGGAAGAGAAGGAGAGCAAGGGAGATTTCTGAGCAGAGAGGAGAAAGAGGGCAGCTGATAGAGACTTCAGCAAAATCCGTACAGCAGCAAAGAGGCACAGTTTCCAAGGCAGAAATCCGTACAGCAAGTGTTGGGCACATTTTTCGAGGGAGAGGCACAGTTTTCGAGGAAGACCGTACAGCAGCTTCAGCATTTATTTCTGGGCAGATTCTGGGCACGAAAATCGAGGAGAGAGACTGTTGGTTGGTGGCACGAATTTCTAGAAATCCGTACAGTAGCAGAACAGCAGCTTCGGCACAGATTTCGAGGCAAAGGAGCACGAAAATCGAGGAGGGGGGTTTGCTGTCAAATCCGTACAGTTCGTACAGCAGTACAGTTGTACAGGTGGGCACACATTTCGAGAAAGTCAATTCAGCATTTAAAGCTATAATAAATGCTGTAAAATTTTTGTTTTGGGTTTTTACTGTTTTGCACGTTTTCCAAGGCGGAGTGAATGCACGGAAATCGAGATAAGTACAGTTGTTTAGTTGCTGAAATTTTTGCTGTAATTTCTGCCTCACTGTAAAAGCATTTTTCAGAAATAAGAAGGAGCTCTCAAACTGGTTTTCCCCAAGAGTTGTAGGGGGTTTTTCCAGGGTCATGTTGACCAAAAATATCTGTGTTAAAATGTGTGAATGACTGTTTTGAGCTTGCTGATTTTTATTTCTGCATTTTCCAGCATTCTGAAAAATTTCCAGAATTTGTGTTTTCAGCAAATATTTATTTTCCAGCTTGTTGAATGTAAGGTTATGGGAAAGGGCATTTAACTAATTGGAGAAATAAGGTGAAACTGAAAACCGGGGTGGGAAACAAGAAATTTCTACATGGTATCAGATATTGGGTGCTGAAAGTGCAGTTTGGGACAGCAAGAAGAAAAATACAGTCTGCTGATTTTTCATTCAGAAAATTCCAGCAAGCTGATTTTTCACACACAGAATTTTTATCTTTACTACAGCAGTGCTATTTTTCAGTTTTAGGACAGCAGGATGTCATTGGGATTGAGGGTGGAGGATAGGTTGGATGGGCATACCAATTACAGCGTTTGGAATGAGAGAATGCAGAGTATCTTTGAGGAGGCAGAAGTCTGGGATATCATGGTTCATACCCAACAGCAGCCTGTTAATGTGCCTACTGATGCTACTCAGTTGGCAGCATATAATAGAAAGAACAACAAGGGTAAGAGACTGATTCTAGACGGAATCAAAGACCATTGCATTCCTCATGTGAGAGGAAAGAGAAATGCTCATGAGATGTGGACAACATTGACCAACCTCTACCAGAGTACCAATGAGAACCGAAAAATGGTCCTGAAGGAGAAGCTGAAGAACATTAAGATGGGTAAGACTGATAGTGCAGCTGGATATCTCACAAAGATTACTAATGTGAGAGATGAGTTGGTAGCGATTGGAGAGGTCATTCCACCCACTGAGTTGGTGCGGATTGCAGTGAATGGCCTCCCGAGTTCATGGATGAACTTTGCTGATGGGGTTTGTGCACGTGAGACCCTTCCCACATGGGAAAGGTTTTGGGATGATTGCATTCAGACAGAGATCAGGAAAGGTCAGCTTGGGGCAGCCAAGCCAGTTGAGCAGGATGAGGATGTAGCACTGTTGGCTGGACGCAAGAAAGGCAAAGGGAAGAAGCAGGCTTCCACAAGAAATGGTGGGGGCAAAGGTAAAGGTAAACAGGGTAACACACAGAAGGACTATTCCAAGGTGAAGTGTTGGAATTGTCAGAAGATGGGACACTATGCAGTTGTGTGTTCGAAGAAGAAGAAGAAGAAGGGGAAGAACCAGAGCATGGCAGCTTCAGCAGACGTTGAGGACTTTGCAGATCGTTTTGACCGGGAGTTTGGGTTCATTGCGTGTGAGTCCTCTAGTACGGAATCATCTGCCATAGAGGTTCAGAGGGAGCATGCATTTCCCTCGATTAGCGGAGCATCTTCGGGTATCTGGTATGTGGACAGTGGGGCTTCACGTCATATGACAGGAGTCCGTGAGTACTTCTCAGAGCTTTCAGAGAGTGGCACTGATATAGAGGTAGTACTTGGTGATGACAGAGTTGTTAGAGCAGTCGGTGTGGGAACACTGACATTTCAGAGGGAGTCTAAACCTCCCTTGAAGGTGTCAGATGTTCTTTATGTGCCAGGGATGAGGAAGAACCTCATATCCATCTCAGCTTTGGAGGATAGAGGATATGAGATACTATTCAGGGGAGGACAGGTGTTGATGTATCCCAGGGGCACTCCAGCTGATTTAGCTAGAGTGATAGGTGTACGCCATGCAAAGGTGTACAAGTTTGCATTCCAGCCCCTTTTGGCATTGAGCAGTAGTACTGGCAGCAGAGCTAGCAGTTCTGAGCTGTGTGAGATTTGGCACCGCAGGATGGGGCATATGTATCATGGAGCCTTGAGGACTTTGCGGGAGATCACTACAGGTGTGCCAGATTTCAGTACCGATCACTTTGATACTTGCAGAGGATGTGCGATGGGCAAGTTTGCCAAATCCCCTTTTCCCAGCAGTGACAACAGAGCGACTGGGATACTTGATTTGATTCATTCCGATGTGAGCGGCCGGATGTCTCATGTTTCCTTGAGTGGATATGAGTACTATGTTTTATTCATTGATGATCACTCCGGGAGGACCTGGATTTATTTCTTGAAGACCAAGAGTGAGGTTGACACCTGATTTGGGGGGATTCGGAAGCTCTTGTCGAGACACGGAGCCAATTCGGAAAGATCAAGTCCACTGAGGGTCGGACAATGGGGAAGTACACCCTTGGAAGTTTATTTGTGCCAATATACGGAGCGGGCATTAGCGGGAGTTCAGCATTTCGCCCACAGCCCCCGAGCGGAACGGGGTTGCGAGAGAGGAAGAAGAAGATCCAACGGAGGCAAAGCGTCTCTACATGATCGGGGGTCGCCATTGTTCTTGTGGGCGAGGAGGCACACCCAACACAGCTGTTTATTTGCAGAACAGGAGTCCGCATCGTGCCTTGGGGCACATGACTCCAGAGGAGGCTTTTTCTGGGAAGAAGCCTGATATTGGTCATCTTCGTATCTTTAGGTGCATTACATACTCCTACATACCCAAGGAGAAGAGGACCAAACTAGAGCCCACCGCAGAGAAGGGTATCTTTGTGGGCTACAGTGAGACCTCAAAGGCCTTTCGGTTTTACATTCCTGCACAGAGGAAAGTTGTTGTCAGGCGGGATGTGAAGTTCGAGGAGGACAGGGCCTTTAGGAGGTCACGGGAGTTAGAGTATACGGATTCACCACCCTCGGTAGCGATTGGGAAAATCCACAGGGATCCAGTGGGCAGGGATCAGGAGGATCCGGAGGTACATCTATGACGATGTCAGGTCCGTCAGTGGGGAGTGGCTCGCCGAGTCAGAGGGGTGGTGCTACGGGCAGCATGCAGAGCAGTCCACAGAGCAGCTCACTTAGGAGTCCACTGATGGACAGTTCACACGGTACCTCAGCATCTACAGGTTCAGGTGCAGGCAGGAGGACAGCAGACAGACAGTCAGGAGTTCAGGCTCCTGATGATGATGAGGAGGAGGAGTTTCATTCTCCAATGGGAGAAGTGTACTCGGGGAAGAGGAAGCCCAAGTGGGACACCCTAAGTCTGGGATATCATGGTTCATACCCAACAGCAGCCTCTTAATGTGCCTACTGATCCTGTTCAATTGGCAGCATATAATAGAAAGAACAACAAGGGTAAGAGACTGATTCTAGATGGAATCAAAGACCATTGCATCCCTCATGTGAGAGGAAAGAGAAATGCCCATGAGATGTGGACAGCATTGACCAATCTCTACCAGGGTACCAATGAGAACCGGAAAATGGTCCTAAAGGAGAAGCTGAAGACCATTAAGATGGGTAAGACTGATAGTGCAGCTGGATATCTCACAAAGATTACTAACGTGAGAGATGAGTTGGCAGCGATTGGAGAGGTCATTCCACCCATTGAGTTGGTGCGGATTGCAGTGAATGGCCTCCCCAGTTCATGGATGAACTTTGTTGATGGGGTTTGTGCACGTGAGACCCTTCTCACATGGGAGAGGTTTTGGGATGATTTCATTCAGACAGAGATAGGGAAAGGTCAGCTTGGGGCAGCCAAGCCAGTTGAGCAGGATGAGGATGTAGCACTGTTGGCAGGACGCAAGAAAGGCAAAGGGAAGAAGCAGGCTTCCACAAGCAATGGTGGGGGCAAAGGTA